>OZ020617.1:35308125-35550625 GCA_963971575.1 Liopterus haemorrhoidalis | reverse complement strand
GTACAAGATGTGAAGTAAGCCCTTACGTACCACCGGTTGTACAGTGCTACAACTGTTTGCGTTATGGTCATATGAGCCGTCAATGCAAAAGCTCCACTCGATGCAGTAAATGTCAGGAGGCTCACAAAATAACTGATTGTCCTCAAACTTATCCTATATGCTTGTATTGCAAAGCTGATCATCTTTCAACGAACAGAAAATGTCCAGAATACACTAAACAAAATAACATTAAAAAAATCATGTCTTTGAATAACTTAACATATGTAGAAGCAAAAAAATATTTCAGCTCATCATACGCTAATGCAGTCATTGATAAACCTGACATAACTTCTTATAAAGAATTTCCGTTGCTGTCTAATAATCGACAATATTCTTCATCGCCATCAATTTCGAACCAAGCTCCAATTAAAAAACACGTCACATTTACACAAAAAATAACACAAAAACCACATATATTTACCCCTCGCAATCATTATACATACCAACAAATTAACGTTCCAGTACATCCTATAACGCAGAACCCTTACCCACCAAACTACCACAGATCAACACAAAATATGCAAAATAATACTAATCAAGAATTTCTCACTTATCTCAAAGAAGAAATGTCTACGCTTATTAAAAAAATTATTGAAGGCATACAAAACAATGTAGCTCCAACAAACAATGATGTTAATCAAGAATTAGAAAGAGTATTCAATGTAAATGCCCAAAATGGCTATTAGCATGATCCAATGGAATGGACAGTCGGTTCACGCCAATAAGCAAGCACTAGAAATATTTCTTGCCACACATACACCTAAAATAGTCTGTCTGTCAGAAACCTGGTTTAAACCGGGAAACAACTATCAATTTAAAAACTACTACACTGTCAGAAGTGACAGAATGGATGGCTACGGAGGTAGCGCCTTACTTGTATCTCGAGACTTGAATTTTCAAATTCTTAATCTCAATCAAGTTGTTAATGAGAAAATACAAGCATGTGCAATACGTGTCAAAAGAGAGTCTGAAACTCTCGATATCGTTTCTATCTATGTATCCCCAAAAAACTCCACTGATGACAACTTTTGGGTCCAATTAACAACATTACTATCAGAACATTTTATAATAGCAGGAGATTTCAATGCTCACAGCACTATGTGGGGATGTGAAATCACAGATAATTACGGCACGAAGATCCTGGACGCGCTGGACACTCATGATCTTGTCATCTTGAATGACGGAAAACCCACGTTATTAACACAACCAGGACACCGACCATCAGCTATAGACCTCACCATAAGTTCTTCTAATCTCGCATCAAAACTAACAGCTTCCACTACCACTGAGCTTCTAGGATCTAATCATTATATTATACAGATCAAACTTCACACCAATAATAACCATCCATCTAAAATATATCCTATAAGTAAATGGGCCACAAAACGTGCAGATTGGAAACTGTATGAGAAGCTTATAACAACATACCTGCAAACTGAATATTTAGAACAAGACGAACCGAATACGATCTACAAGAAATTAATCAAAATAATAAATAAAGCTGCTCTACTTAGCATACCTACTAAACATCCAATAACCACCACCCACACACCAAAACCATGGTGGAATGAAAATTGCCAAAGACAGCTAGCATTAGTTAAAAAATACCTTTCGGTGTAAAAAAAATGTCCGACGTATACTAATTTTATCTCTCTCAAAAAACAAAATGCAATAGCTAAAAAGACCATCAAAAACTGTAAACGGGCGAGTTGGAGAGAGTTTTGTGCTTCTATCAACTTAAGTACGCCAATGACTAAAGTATGGACAAAAATACGTAATATTAAAAACATTTTTAGCAATTATTCTATGCAAGACAACCCACTAATTACAAAAGAATGGATAGAAATATATGCTGACTCCCAAGCTCCAGCAACAGCTACTCAGAACCAGGATTATTGCCTTGAAGTACCCATAGTGGCTAATCATTTTCTGACATCTCCATTTACTCTAGAAGAACTAAATAATGCTCTTACAAAAAATTCTTCTGATACAGCTCCGGGTCCGGATAACATCACTTATTCGATGATTAAAAACTTACCAATATCTGCTAAAAAAATATTACTACACATCTATAATACGATATGGTCAACAAACTGGATAACAGAATGGCAAGAACAAACAATTATTCCGATTTTAAAACCTGGTAAAACCCCATCTGAGATCAAGTCGTATCGCCCAATCACTTTATCATCGTGTATGCTAAAAACATTAGAGAAACTACAAAAAAACAGATTGGAATGGTATCTGGAGAGCCAAAATATTCTTCCGTCTTATCAACACGCTTATAGAAAAGGAAACAGTACTACTGACTCACTTCAAATTTTAACATCTAATATATACAAAACTTATAATGAAAATAGCATTTTAGCAGCAACATTTTTAGATATCACAGGAGCCTATGATCAGGTATGTTTGCAAGTTTTATATAAAAATATGGCATCTCTAAACATTCCTCCAAGCTTCATAGCAAGAATCATGAAGATGCAGACACTGCGAATTGTCACAGTTAAATTAAAAAATATTATAAGTTCTCCAAGGTACATATCACAAGGGCTCGCTCAAGGATCTATCCTCAGTCCGATCCTATTTAACATATATACGGCAGACTTATGTGCTTACATCCCTCCGGCTATCAGAATAATACAATATGCAGATGACTTCTGTTTACAATATTGCAATTCCAATTTGACAATATGCATTAGAGAGTTAAATTATGCATTCTATGCACTAAATACATGGCTCCTGCAAAAGGGTTTTTCGTTATCAAAAGACAAATCAAAAGTAGTATTCTTCACAAAAAAACGTATCCATCCCATACCAAATCACGTTAAATTGGGAAACAATAAATTGCCGGTAGTATCAAATGTGAAGTACCTTGGCATGTATCTGGATCAAAAACTGTCATGGTCAGCGCACATTTCTCATCTCACATCAAATTGCGAAAAACGACTCAATCTTCTTAGAGTTATTGCAAGATGCTGGTGGGGGGCAAACCCTAACCTCGTTCTCCTCTTCTACAAGTCCTACATCCGAGCAAAAATTGACTATGGATGCATATTTTATTCATCGGCTTCAGAAAAAAATTTAATCAAAGTAGACAAAATCCAATACAAAGCCATTCGATACTCCTTAGGTGCAATGAAGTCGAGCCCCATCAATTTCCTGCTTGCAGAATCATGTGAAACTCCTCTCAAATACAGACGAATGTTTTTAGCATACAAATACTTATTAAAGAAGACTTACACAAATATATCTTCTCTAGAAACCATCAACTCACTCCTACTGAAAGACTTGTCTACCCCCAAAGGTCTCAAACACTCCCCACCTGACACTATCTATGCATACGGAAAAATCCAAGAATTTCATGAACAAGTTAGAATAGGACACCGTTATCCTGTTTTTAACTACCCATATGCAATACTCCTGCAAAAAGAACAAATCTTAATTCCGGAATATACAGGCCAACCAAATATAGATCGGAATATATTTCATAAAATCATAGCTGAGACAACTCCAGGGACTGTCACAATTTATACTGATGGATCTAGAAGCATATCAGAAAATGCAACAGGGGCAGGCATATACTGCCCTGCTCATCACATAGAAATGTCATTACCCTTACCTCCGCACTATTCCACCTTTTCCGCTGAACTATTCGCTATTACAGAAGCAGTAAAATACATTCTAGTCAACAACCGAACAAGTGAATTTATCATTATCACAGACAGTCTTAGCACATTAAAATTACTAAACAACTATCCTGTGCACCCAGATAATAAAGACATCTTGGACCTTTCATTGCTTCTGTACAAAGCCAAACAAAAAAATATTATCATTAAATTCTTATGGGTCAAAGCACATGAAGGTATATCTGCGGGCAATGACAAGGTAGATAAATTAGCCAAAGAAGCCTTAATGATACCACCAACTTATTCACTTTTTAAAAACAAATCGGCCATCAATGACTTGTACAATTTTGTCCGTAAAAATATTATGACAGAATGGGAAGAAGAGTGGAAAGAGATGAACCTTCATAAAGGCACCTTCTATGCCAGTATACAGAAAAACCTCCCGAAAAATCCATGGTTTCACAAAAATAACAAAGCACGCTCATTCATAACAACGGCATGCCGAATAAGATCAGGACACGGATGCTTTCCAGCTCATCTACACAGGATAGGAGTACTCAATACACCATTTTGCAGTTGTGACAATAAAACCAATGGAACATTGCAACACATTATACTTCAATGCCCTCTGTATAACATACCAAGACAACAATTAACCAATGAATTTGCTTCAGACAATATACCATCTCCATATCATTTAGAAAATCTATTAGCCAACATGAAATTTCTAAAAATCATTACTCAGTTTCTATATGACGTGAACCTACAAATATAAAACCTCAAACCAATGAATTCATCAGATCATACCAGTAACTAATAACACAAATTGCAGCTGGCTACTATGATGGATTAAGATCAGAAACAATTAAAAAAATAAAAAAAAAAAAAAAAAATAAATAAATAGCAAAAGCCAGGTTCTTTACATTAAATAATAACAATAATAATAATAAGAAAAAGACCACCTTTATGCAAGAAGAAAATAATATACTTAAAATCAGTCGCTAAAATTAATGAAATTAAAAAGAGAAAACCTGAAGAAATCCAAATTTTTGCTATGAAGAAAAATTTTATAAAATTATTGTATATATTTTATTGTATTTTCATTTTAAATATTGTATGAATTTATATTTAGTATTTAGCTGGCTAATATGATTGTAAAAATTAATGGCCAATAAAACAATATAATTAAAAAAAAAAAAAAGATGTATTTTTGAAGATTTATCTAAATATTTAAATTTTTTTTTTTAATTTACATTTTTTTTTAAATATATTTTTTATGGGAGGGCAAGTCTAGCGGAGGTTTCCCTTCGCCACTGGTTTATATTTGCGACAAAAAAATTTGATTGAGTGACGCTGAAATAAAAAAAATGATGTGAAGTGTGAATTTTCACACATTTCAGGGTTTCTCAGGTATATAATAAGTGAATGCGGCATGCTGAGTGGGTAGAACAAATTTGCTTTGTAGTAATCACGGCAAAATGAACAATATTTTTAAAATAATTTGTCTGTTAATCTAAGAGCTTTAAAAACAAATTTTATGTTAAAATATTTTTTTGTTAATTTTAATTTGAATACCTAATACCATTATTTAGGTTTCTAAATATGTGAAGTATTTTTTTATATAGCAACGTTCATTAAGATTTTGAAAATTGCGCCTATGGCTTCCATTGGTTGTCATATGCTCCGCCCCTTTGGTTTCGTATACATGACACATAGAATGAAAATATAACATTCCAACTGGTTATTAAATTTACCCTCTTAAAAATTAAATGCAACATTTGCCAAAATATAACTAGAATTTTTATAAAATAATTTAAAGAAAATAAATATGGAAAAAAAAACTGTCTCCTTTGCCCGGAAGCGAACCCTAGAATTCCGGGTAGCTAGCGGGCATTCTAACCATTTAACCATGATACGTCGTCTAGTCTAACATAATTATCACTTTTGTAAATCGTCAACCAAAAAACACCAAAAATTGCGTTATTTTCCGAAAACATAATCTGATCAAAAATTCCTGTTGTACAATTCCGGTTCACGCCAATGTACATTATTTGGATTTTTTTCAGATTTTTAGTTTAAACCAGTGATTTTCAACCTGTGGTCCGCGGACCCCCGGGTGTCCGAAAAACTATCGTAAGGGGTCCGCGGTGGATCCCAGGTTTCTGATTGTATATGAAATATTTGTTATAAAATTATATAGACAGAGCTATTTTTTTTTAGAATCTACCTTTAATTATCTGTTTATCATTATTGGGTGCTTCATTATACATTTATGCAACCTTCCGTTAATACAGTTTTCTTTTTTGGGGGTCCGCACGATTTGTTGGGGTTTTTGAGGATCCATCATGGTAAAAACTGGTTTAAACCATCTGGGCTACAGGGTGTGGAACATCTTTTTTGACAATTTTAACAAAAATCGCATCAAAATAAATTATTTTGCAAAAATAAAATTTTGATCGTTAATCCACGTACTAAAGGCTTTCATTTGATACCCTACTCAGAATTTAAAAAAAAATCCGATAAGCACATATTTGTTTATATTTTTAGGGGAATATGTTTTTTAGATGTTTCAGTATTTTTCCTATGTGCGGGTTAAAGAGTTGTATAAGCATGCCAAATTTCAACTCTCTAAGTTTAGCCACAATTTTTACCGAACAGACAGACAGACAGACGACAAAATGTCGGTATGAGGGTTTTTTGGTCATACCTACAAAACCCTAAAAAGGAATTTTAGTTGAGTTTGAAATAAGGAAAATTATCATTTAAGATAATACTTTTGATACCACTTTAAATACAGCTGAACTGACAGTTTGAATGCCATTTAAAGATGTTTGCAGCAATTTCTTGGGAGACATGAACACGGACAACTACCATTACATCGTAGAAAGACTTCTTTTATCATATAAAGCACTGGGGTGTAACATGTCACTAAAGATTAATTTTTTACATTCCTATTTGGATTTCTTTCTCGAAAATCTCTGAGCTGTTAATGATGAACATGGGAAACGTTTCCATTAAAACAAGAAAAAACGATACAAAGGGAAATGGAACGCTAATATATAACAAATTATTAGAAATATATCTGAAGCTATTTTCAAATGTAAATCAGCCATTAAATATTTTAAAATTGATATTTTTAATATTTTATGTAACTTGCTTATTATGTAGAAAAAAGTTAATATCAAAATATTATCTCATCGGCAGTCAAATCCGTCAGCCTAAGAATTTCGCGTTCTGGTCCCAGGCTACTAGAAGTTTGTTCGTTTGTGTTGCACCAAACTTGTCCAGGACAAGAGCAGCTGACGTCACAGTGCAATTAAAAACTGCTCGAAACGGGAATACAAACGAACGGTTTTCCAGGCAGGCGAACATTTCCAGACAAAGTTGATAACCTCACTTTTTAAAACAAATTTGTGCTAAAGTAATAGTAAATAAATAAGATAATATGAACAGTTTAAATGCTGAAATAAATTTTATAAAAATAAATAATAAAAATTCAAGTTTTGACAGATTTTATAAAGCTTCTGAATTTATTTATGTTAGTTACCAGCATTGTAGGAAAAGTACTTTCCTTCTGTACATATTACTCGATTCATGATCGATATATGATAGATAGATAGATGTAAAATAAAAATTTCTGCTGGACCAAATACAGATTATAACCAAGTTAGATTAAGTTTGCCGCTTTTTTACAGGTTGCCTGAAGCTACACTCACTCCCGAGCAAATGTAGACTTTGCCTGTCCTGACACATTTTACGTACAGGTGTCGGAACACAAACGAACGCCATAGTGTAGCTGTGGTATAGTTCAGTGTAGATTGGGAAACACAGACGAACACACCTTAAGCCGCTCTTTGAAATTAACGCGTTGTGTCTTATGGACTGTTTTAAGAAGGTCAATTGGTATGATCGGACATGCTCGTGCTTTGTCGTTGCTATACTACTGTTGAGCGATATAGTACGAGCTTGTCCGATCATACCAATTGCCCTCGTAAAAACAGTCTATAGCAAACAACGTATTAATTTTAAAGAGCTCTGAATGCGGCTTAATGCTACGTTAGTTAGTTTAAAAACAAGAGCAGTGTTTCTCAACAGATGGTCCGCGGGTCAGTACTTCGTGTTCCGTGCAAGCTAAATTTCATTAGTATTAATAATAAGCCTTTACGAAAAAACATTTTTTTGTCTTGATGTTGGTGGTCCGTGGTTATTCTGATAGTGGTCCGCAACTGTCGAAAATTTGAGAAATAGTGAGTTAAAGCACATCAACAATGACTATTTGCACCTAATATAGACCTTCAGATTGACGAGAAACCACTGGGCTACGTAGATATTTGAAATACGAGGGCTACCTTTTAAGCTTTTACAAAAACTGAGAAAAAACTTTCTTTGGAACAAACTGTTTTATTGCTTTTCAAAATATTTTCCTTTAAGATTTATACACTTTTGCATGCGTTTAAACCAATGCTTGAAAAAAAAATTTCACTCTGAAGTTGGTATCTCAAAAACATGATTTTCGAAGACTTCAACAGCTTCTTGAATTGATGGAAATCGCTGTCCACACATTTTTTGTTTGACATTGGGGAACGTAAGAAAGTGTATACGGGCAATGAGACATTAATTCGATGATTTTCTCCTTCAAATAATCAATTGTTTTACGTGCTGTGTGGGAGCTTGAATTGTCATGATGAAGAATGATGCGACGTTTTTGGTTTGTTTTTCCTGATATTGTCGATGACTTCTGGCAAACAAATTGTTATATACCATTCAGCATTAACTGTTCTCCGATCCTCTAAAGGAATGTTGCGACATGTCCACTACAACCGAAAAAAACAAGCGATCATTTTCTTGGAAGTGCTTCGTGAACGAACAACTTTTGTAGGTTTCGGTTCATCTTGCAAGGCCCAAATAATGGACTGTTGCTTAGTTTCCGGTTCATATGAATAAATCCAAATTTCGTCACCTGTAATGATGTTGTATACAGATTTTGCAGTGCCTAGGTTGAATATTTTTAGCATTCCCTTACAAAAATCAACACGAGCTTTTTTACAACTTAATATTCATGCAAAATCGAATGTATTTCAGTCTGCGATATACCAAAGCATGCTTCTATCTCACGGTAAGTCACATGCCGATCTTCTTCAATCATTTTGCGCACAGCATCGATGTTTTTTTGAATCACAACCGATTTTTGTCGACCTTCACTAGATTCATCACTGACAGATGCACGACCACGACGAAATTCTGCAAACCAATTGTAAAAAGTCTTTTCTTATGGTGCTTCATACCTAAAGCTGAAGGAAGCGAATCTATGCATTATTGTGGAGTTAGGCCTTTATTAAAATCGTAAAAAATCATCCAACGGACACCTTCACGAGTAAAACACATTTTTCACAAACTTGTTTTTTTAAAGCTCACTGTTAACAAACTACGCGGTCAGTTTATAAGCTAACATAAAAGGTAACCCTCACAAGCACATAATCTTGATGTTGTGACTTCCATAGGTACCCAATGGTCGTGGGACACGAATGCAAAATTCTTATCCTAAGGGGTTCTATTCCTGGTGAGATGGTATTTTGATATTTACCTTCTATGTTATAAGTACTATTGCGTTTGCGTTTTAGTTTTTCTAAATGATATTTATATCAATATGCTTGGATATTATATGAATAAATATCAACGACGCGCGTGCAATATATCTTAAGTGACTTAGACATTGTTTGTCAGAAAACAACAAAAACTGTTTTACTTGCATACCAATTAATTTATTCTTTTTATAATAAACTCTAGTTATTTAGATGGGCTGTGTTAGGCGCAAATAGCCATCGTTGGTATGCACCAAAAATTGTATCTAACTATTAGAAAATAATATACCATACACAAACGAGAAACTAGCCCCATTTTATAGGAACTATTGAAAGTATTAAATATAAAGCATTTAGAATTTTCTTCTGGCTAAGATAACTTGCCACTAGATAGATTTTTATGTTATTTATTCAGATTTATCAAAAACGCATTTTATCAAAAAATGTCAGTTAGGAGGTATTGCACGCGCTTCGTCGATATGTAGTGTATTTTTAATTGCTTATTTCTCTTTTATGTAGGACGATGGAAATTTTCTGAAAATTTATCCGTAATTTACATAAAAATTAGTCCAGAAAAACGTATCATGCTCCAGGATATAATATTATTTTTAAAACTAGTGCACCCGTTGCCAACTGTGTTGGCAAACAAATCATTACCTTAATGTGGAACTTGCTCGACACCTCAGACTTCTTTCTCTAGCCATACGCCTAACTTCATCCAATTCAAATTGAATCAACTCTTCGCCCATTATTAAAAACTGGACAAATAATGAGCATTATTCCGAATTATTAATTCATTAACTTTTTAAGATGGTGCATTATATTTATAATGTTAAAACTAAAAATGATTTGAGACGTAAAATTTAAAATATATTTATTAAAATTAATTTTCCATTTTCTTATATAATATAAAAATACGCACACGGAAAAAAGCACACATGAAAAAATACACACACGGCAAAAAGGGCACAAGGAAAAAAGCGTACTTACACTATATCTCAAATCAGGGGGTAGATTTACAATATCCCACTGAACACTGCGCATGCGTCACACACACGTCATTTGTTCAATATACAGAGATTCTAAACAGGTGGGACTGTGCAGAACTTTTAAAACACAATTTATTTTTAGGTGGTTTATAAAAATAAAAAAAATAAACAGTTATCCACCATAACCTAAGATAGTGCTTTTAAGGTGAATCTAACCTAAACTAAAAGGTAAATGATATTTTAATGTGATTATTAACAGAAACCATTGTTTTACAGCCACTGATAATTCTTGAATTATTTAGTGTAGTCGTTATGTGCTGCCATCTGTATAGAGTTTGCAGTGGGATATTGTAAATCTTGTCCTATAAATCCTAGAAATAAAAAAATAATAAAGCATTGAAAAAATAATAATAAAGAAAAAAGTCACATTTTTCTTATTTCATCAAAACTGTTACCGCGCGATTGCACGCGTGCTGGTAGCCGCACCGCACGCTACATCACTTGTAATATATCGCATGATCCGTGCCGACCCTCGGAAACCGCTAATCAAATTAATCCACGCATTTATAGCGTTTATTTGCAAAATTCTCTATAAATGGGCGGAGCTTAATTCTTCATTGGTTCAAACTGTTCCCCTTCCACTAAAAATACGTTATTACGCAGTTAGAACGTATAAATACAGATAGCAAAGCTTCGCAAGCTACCAGTTCTTGGACTGGTCTCCTCTCGCTCACTGCTGAGATCCGAGACCCAACAAATCTCGCTTTTTGTGGGATCGCTCGCTCTTTGTGGGTGCATCGCATCAAATCTCGCTTTTTGTGGGATCGCTCGCTCATTGCGGGTGCGTCGAGTCGTCGTCTACATCACAAAGAATTAATACACTCACGCACCGCAATTCTCAGCCCATCATGTTCGCTCTGCGCGGACCAAACTCCACCGCCTCCAGAGGTCACTTCAGCCGCCCCCGACTCACACTAGTCGTGTGGGGGCTCAAACTCAACGGCGCTTAGGCCCCGTTCCAATGCGAGATGTTTCACGGCGTCACCGCCGCTACTTGCCGTCCTCCGGCACTACAATATCTACAAAAATCACTTCTAATCGCTACCAATGTCCACGACGGACATCATCATCATCGCTGCGACGCCCACCGTCCATGTGGGACGTCGCTGCTCACCACGACGCCCGCCGTCGCCCACAACGACGCTCGCCGTCCTTTCTCAAATCCATCTCAAATCCTAATCCAAAATAAACATGTATTTCTCTTATATTATTCTATATTGTTAAATCTTTCATTGTTATGTTTCAACATTGTTATTTTCTCGTTCAATAAATGTCTAGATCCATACTTTTGTGTATCATTTAGCTGCAACCTCTTTATACGTTTTCAGAGAGGGTTTATTAGGTTCACCAGCTCTTCAAGCTAGCTGCATATTGGGCTCGTCGCCGACTGAGTGATACCTGGGCCCAGTGTTTACGGGTGAGACGAGAGGGAACTGCACCACTTCTCTCGACTCTCACGGCGGTAGGGACCCTTGGACCTCTTCCGAGGCCCCTCCCCGTAACATTTTGGCGCCCAAGGCGTGGGGCCACGTTTAGACCTATTCTAGGTCACCCACGACCCCAAGTTCGAATCTTGGTTTACATCCACGATCAATATGCCGGCTAAGAACCGTAATAAACGCCTCTCTAGGCTGGAAGACGCCATGCGTCTCTCTAGCAACCATTCAACTGTCCACAACAGTTTCCCTGACCATTCACGGTCCAACAGTTGGCCAAGATCTAGCGGGATAGACTTGCCAACACATGTCCGTCTCCGGGGGAGGAGACGGCCATCATCATCATCATGGGCTCTCGCCCAAAAATCCCGCTGGCGCCCAATCACACAAGATGTCCGTCTCGGGGGAGGCGACGGCCATCTTCATCATCATCACCGGCTCTTGCCCAACATCAGTGCCCGTTTTTCAACGAGCGCCCCTCCCCACACGTGCCGCAACCCACGCGCGCACCACCTAGCTTCACACGTGCCGCAACCTCTGCGCGCACCACTCACTTCTTAGATGCCGCAATCCACGTGCACTCCATCTAGGACCCTCGTGCCGCCGCCCGTGCGCGCACCTACAACTACAGCCGCGTTTCATCATACGCGCGCTCCTTTATAATCCTAACATTCAATCAAGCATTAAGCCTTCTCAGGCGAGACCTTCATATCCACTTCGGGGTCAGTAAGAACCCCCCCCAATCTCATCGCTCAACGCGATCAACTATCCTGGACCCTGTCACCCACACCGGCGACAGCATGCTCCAGCAATCAACGCCAACCTCTGGCACACGTCCGGAACGCACCGGAACGCATCATCACAGAAGAAGAAGGAAGACTCGGCAATCCACGCCGAGACGCAGACATCAACAACGATCGTCTCCAAGCACACGACACGTCCCGAACTCAACGAACAGGCATCGTGACCGGTTCCAATCCAAGCGCCCCAGCGCGCCACCACCGCCCCAGCGCGGCCAATCAAATTTTCAACGGATCAAGACTTGATGCCGATCACCACACTCAGTGGGCCCAAAGCCCACCATCACCGCCACCTGGCGCAGTCAGCCACCCAGTCGCAACTGCCGCCCGTGCGCGGACATTTCAACCTGCATCCCTGAAGGCTCGGCAACACAAGGTTCCCTGCAGCTGCCGTCAGCGGACCCCATCGGTACGGGACATCATTCACTCACCGCTCCTGTCGACACAGTCTCCATGCTCTGGATAAGTATGGAACGCAGGACTGTTCCAGGACAACCTCACCGCACCACACACCCGTCACCGAGGCCGCACACAAGACGCTCTGACACGGCGACACCAGCCGCCCGACCAGGACAGGACAACCAACGATTAAACCACAACGTCACATGCCATGTCTCCCGAAGAGTCGAACGTGGAAGGTCGTGCCACGCCGTCCAACCAGGACAGAACACTCTTCTCCTTCAGCACAACAAGACAGCTTCCATGTCTTCATGCTTCACCAAGCATCCACCAACCAACCAACCAGTGAGCACCACGGCTCACTCACCGCCGCCCGTGCGCGGCCAATCAACCTGCACACCTGTAG
The DNA here is from genome assembly GCA_963971575.1 of Liopterus haemorrhoidalis. Lineage (NCBI taxonomy): Eukaryota > Metazoa > Arthropoda > Insecta > Coleoptera > Dytiscidae > Liopterus > Liopterus haemorrhoidalis. The sequence continues at coordinate 35,537,285 of OZ020617.1, read as the reverse complement.
GTTCACTCAACTTCCAATCATTCTCTGCAGATGCCATCTACACCAACCTCATCGGCACGGGACCATGCCGACGCATCCTAAACCCACACAGCCTCCATCGCTCGGACGAGGATGGAACGCAAGGCCGTGTAGGATCATCGCATCACGCTCCCGTCTCCGAGTCCACAACTAGATGCTCTGTACGACGAATCACACCACCCTGCCAGGACAGGTTCAACAAGCAACTAATCATAGAGACACCCACGTCTCCATTCAACAAGGTCTCGTCACCAGGACACCCTCAAGTCCTCATACAGCCTTATCAAGACATACACATGTCTTCAACCATTACCGCCCGTGCGCGGTCACACAAAAATTTCCATTTTATAAAATTAAAATTTTTTCCAAGATATCCTCATATCTTCCTCACATCAAACTTCAAGACAACACGTCTTCAACAACTGCCGCCCTTGCGCAGTCCACCAACGAAGGTATCTTCACATCTATAAGATATCTACTCCTCATCAATCAACGTCCGTCTTCAGGGAGGTGACGGACATCAACACCAATCCAGTGGGCAACACCGCTCACCACAGCCGCCCGTGCGCGGCCATTCAACGCTTCAACTTTCTACAAGTTCAACATCCCCAAAGGATCATCATCAGCGACTAGACGTCGCCACAGCCTGCTCATCGTGGCCATCATCACCATCAGCAGCGCTCCACATCAACCAGCATCACTTCCTGGTTCATCATCTTCATCATCAGGGAGGAGGCCCCTCTCTCTCCTCTCTCAACGCTCTGGGAGCCCCGTCATCCACATCAGGGACCCTCACCAGTGCGTAAACCCCACACAGCACAACCCCTTCGCGAGTGCAGTGTGCAAACATTAACATTCAAAAACAGAAACATTCACTTCAAAAACATTTATTCAAAGATATTCACCACAAACTATCTACGTACCATTTTCACATGTATTTGTTCAACTTTGTCGATTACGGATTTCGAGGTTAGGTCACGTATCATGCTGGGGGAGGATTTGTTACCGCGCGATTGCACGCGTGCTGGTGGCCGCACCGCACGCTACATCACTTGTAATATATCGCATGATCCGTGCCGACCCTCGGAAACCGCTAATCAAATTAATCCACGCATTTATAGCGTTTATTTGCAAAATTCTCTATAAATGGGCGGAGCTTAATTCTTCATTGGTTCAAACTGTTCCCCTTCCACTAAAAATACGTTATTACGCAGTTAGAACGTATAAATACAGATAGCAAAGCTTCGCAAGCTACCAGTTCTTGGACTGGTCTCCTCTCGCTCACTGCTGAGATCCGAGACCCAACAAATCTCGCTTTTTGTGGGATCGCTCGCTCTTTGTGGGTGCATCGCATCAAATCTCGCTTTTTGTGGGATCGCTCGCTCATTGCGGGTGCGTCGAGTCGTCGTCTACATCACAAAGAATTAATACACTCACGCACCGCAATTCTCAGCCCATCATGTTCGCTCTGCGCGGACCAAACTCCACCGCCTCCAGAGGTCACTTCAGCCGCCCCCGACTCACACTAGTCGTGTGGGGGCTCAAACTCAACGGCGCTTAGGCCCCGTTCCAATGCGAGATGTTTCACGGCGTCACCGCCGCTACTTGCCGTCCTCCGGCACTACAATATCTACAAAAATCACTTCTAATCGCTACCAATGTCCACGACGGACATCATCATCATCGCTGCGACGCCCACCGTCCATGTGGGACGTCGCTGCTCACCACGACGCCCGCCGTCGCCCACAACGACGCTCGCCGTCCTTTCTCAAATCCATCTCAAATCCTAATCCAAAATAAACATGTATTTCTCTTATATTATTCTATATTGTTAAATCTTTCATTGTTATGTTTCAACATTGTTATTTTCTCGTTCAATAAATGTCTAGATCCATACTTTTGTGTATCATTTAGCTGCAACCTCTTTATACGTTTTCAGAGAGGGTTTATTAGGTTCACCAGCTCTTCAAGCTAGCTGCATATTGGGCTCGTCGCCGACTGAGTGATACCTGGGCCCAGTGTTTACGGGTGAGACGAGAGGGAACTGCACCACTTCTCTCGACTCTCACGGCGGTAGGGACCCTTGGACCTCTTCCGAGGCCCCTCCCCGTAACAAAACCAAATATTTTTTAAAATAATTATTTTTCTGCTAATAATAATTTTAATCAAAAATGTCGAATATCACGGAAGGATAACGTTTTTCTGTGTTTTGTTTCGTAAAAAAACCGATCCGTGTATTTCACAACTAAATTAATAATTGTGAAGTGATTTTTTAATGAAAAACTGTCATTTTTACTGATTTATTGTCAACACTCAAAACAAAAATTCACTGCACACTACTGTCCAATACATAAACAATAATTTCTTACAATTCTATCAATTATTATAAAAAGTGTTCGTAGAATATTCACTATTATTGCATCTTATAATAATAATAAAAATAGTTCGTAGAAAATTCACTATTATTGCATCAAAAATATATTTTAAACAATTTTGACATAAATAATTAACATATGCGCGCCTCTATCGGGGAATGAAGAAACGACCGGTCGAACATACGAACCTCTATGATACGAACATACAAGCAGGCGTATTATATTATAGGATTTTGACATAAATAATTAACATATGCGCGCCTCTATCGGGGAATGAAGAAACGACCGGTCGAACATACAAACAGGCGTCCGGTCGAACATACGAACCTCTATGATATGAACATACAAACAGGCGTATTATATTATAGGATTTTTTTATATGCGTTCAAAAAGGTGACGGTACCAATACTCACATATGCCAGTGAAACATAGACTACAACTATTAAACATCAAAACAAGATCAGAAGCATGGAAATGAGATTTTTGAGAAAAATATCGTGAAACATAAAAATACCACCGAATTAAAAATGCGACGTTCAGGGAAGCATTACACAAGAAACCAATAGAACATCTAATTCAAGAGAAATGAGATGGTTAGGGCATGTCCATAATTGCCAAAGCAACATTTGAGGCGCGACCAATAGGAAAGAGAAGAAGAGGACGACCAATTAAGATTTGGAAGGACGAAGTAAAATAAGTGACAGAAAGGCAGGGGGTCAAATATACATATATTAAAACCTTCGCGGCAAATAGGAAAGTCTGGAAAAGACTATCAGAAGCTTTACCGTGATTCTCTTTCACAACGCCTTACACCAAAAGGTAGAAAGGCTTAGGATTAAGTAAGTAAATATTTTTAAATGCAAAATGTATCAGTGATATTTGTATACAAGACTTAAAAAAGCAAGATGAGTTATAGTCCATATACTTATTTAGACTGAAATAAATGTCAAGATACTGATTTTTGAAAAAATATTAACGTGGAACAATCACATAGAAAACCTTAAAAAAGAATGCCTTCACAGACTGAATATATTAAAAACAATAGCAAATCACAATTGGGGAGCACATAGAGATACAATGATAAATATCAATAAAACTATGATAAGATCAAAACTGGATTACGCGTGTATTATATTGGACAAGCCACCAAAACAAATCTAAAAAACTAGATGCAATCCACAATCAACCGATGAGACTAGCAATAGGAGCTTTTAAAACTAATTCTTAAGTATACTAAATGAGGTAGGACAACCTAATCTACATAATAGGAGAAGAAGACTTAAAATATCTTACGCAATAGCAGTAGCAAAAAACCCATATAATATAGCAACCTAATATATTTATCAAAATCCGTTTGAACCAAAAACGATTCACAACATTACAAATTTGCAAAAATAAAATAAATAGTCTATTAAACACTTCAAACACTCCCTATCAGTACGTATTTTATATACAGTATCAAAAGACACCTCCCTGGCAGTATCATCCACCTGACATTAACCTTAGTCTGAACAAATATATAAAGAAAAACACTCCATCTAACGTCTACCAAAACAAATTTAAAGAAATTCAAGAAGAACACCAATCATATCTTTTCTACTACACAGACGCATCACGCATCAAACTTTTGAAATAAAACAGTAGCAGCAATAATACATGGGAACGAAAAATATGTAGGTATATCACCTACCAGAACAAATAAGTATTATCTTAGCAGAAGCCTTCCGCATTAAAAAAGCATTGGATATAATCAAAGAAGAGGGAAATATTATACCCGACTGTATAATAAGTACCGATTCACTCAGTTTCCTGGAAAATCTGCAAGACCCTTTAAATAAAAACATGCAGATAAAAGAAATACAAGAAATTCTGCACAATATCAAACAAGAGATAGGAAAAAGAATAAAATTTATCTGGATACCGTGTCATTCATGAATACAAGGAAATGAAGAAGCTGATAGAGCAGCCAAACAAGTCCCAGAAGATTTGATCCAACAAACGTGAACATGTCCCTAGAGGACCTAAAAAGCCAGTTACAAAGAATAATAGAACAAGCGTTACAAGAAGAATGGAGAAACACTACCCAAAATCACCTGCGAAACATAAAAGAAGAAACATGAAGATGGACAGTACGAGAAATGAGAAGACAACAAATAGGACTTACTAGGCTTAGAATAGGACACAGAAATCTAACTCATAAACATATACCAGAAAAAACCGAACCTGCAAAATGTAACACATGTAACACCCAGTTAAACGTGCAACATATCATAATCGCTTGTCAAAAATACACCGCAAAACGCACAACATTCCAAATAATTTAAAAGACGTATTGTCAGACAATCACACGCACAGTACAAATCTCGTCCATTACCTAACCGACACAGAGCTAATAAACAAAATATAAAATTACAATTAATTTTACATATATATTATACATAATTATAGACATAAGATTATAGGTATAGAATACATTATAGAATTCAAAAATATGTATATGTAAACTATGTAACTGCACAAATGACGTAACGGTCGAAGTGCCTTAACTTAAAATTAAAAAAAAAATGTCAAGATAAAAGAACACTTGTATGAACTAATACAAATAAGTGGAGCCAAGAAGAGAATGAGAATTATATAATGCTTCAGAAAAATACAATAAAACATAAAGAGCAAATATTAAACTTTTATCACACATTCTTTGAAGAACTGATATTAAAAATTGATGAAATAAAACTAAGAATACACGTATGTTTCAATATTAAGGTTGCATCCATTTAATTTTACAATATCTTGACAAAATTCTTTCCAGATTCATTTTAAACCATGTGAATTTCATTGAAAATTTTATCAATCCCTCAATCTTGACAATAGCAATTTTGTACAGATGTAGAATGTTGAAATACGGCTCTGGACATTGGAAGATCCTCTGAAAGCGATGAGTTTTTCTAAGAGGTTTCACATCCAATCCGATAGCACTTGAATACTTACTTGACCATGTAACGCGTTAAGCTTTCTCATTCGACTCTCTCGCAACTTGAAAGAAAAGAAAATTTCTTTACCTACTTCCGAAATATTTCCAGGATAAAAGAATTCTACTATAGAAATTCCTCGACCAGAACTTCATTAATTGATATCTACTGTTCGCACTTTCTTACGTTTGTTATTCAGTAATTTTTTGTGAAGTTTCTACAACAAATACATCCTTACATACGACCTGTCATGATAGATAAGATTATCTTAAAAAGAGAAAGACAGCTTTGTGATATCGAAACAAATCTGTTAAAATAATTGAACAAAGCATGTCTGCAATGTTCTTTCTAAAATTTAAATTAACACCATTTAATTTAAAGCCAAAAATACAGCCTTGGACAAATGCATAGAGCACCCTACGTTGTATTGAATTTTAGGATTATTACAGGAAAGATGGTAAATAAAATAATACATTCAGTTTTTAATGACAACTTTAATCAAAATTATTAATATTTTGTGGTACCACCTCGTGCTTTAATTACCGCACGTACCCTTTTAGGCATACTGTCCACAAGTTTTTTACGTACATTGGATTGTACATTGAACCATTCGTCCACAGTAATTTTCTTCAATTCCTCTTTTGATTTGCATTTTTAAAGAAACACCTTGTTTATCAGAATCGACTATAAATTTTCAATTTGGGATAAATCTGGTGTCTGGGGAGGCATGCAAAAGTGGCACATTGTTTTTGGAAAACCATTCATTTGTTGCTTTGGCCTTGTGACAGGGGCATTATTTTGTTGAAAAACATATTCTGGATTATCTTCATCAAATAATTTTAATATTGATGGCTCCAAAACTTCATTAAACATGGTAATATAACGAGCAGAATAATGCGTTTTTCGCACAAAAAGATTTCGTCTAAGCCACTCGCGGGCATGCACTCCCAGATCATGATGCTACCATCACCAAATTTGACCGTTGGGATGATGCTGTCAGGATGAAAAGTTTTACCCGGCCTACATCTTACAAAGATAGCTCCAGGTTGTCCAAAAAGCTGATCCACAAAAGAAAATAACAAACCTTAATTTCGTAAATTTATAGTAAATTATATTTTATATTGTTAGTGCCACAATTGCTTAGAAATTTATTTTTCTGTTAAATTCGTAAGTACATTAAACCATTACAATGCTTACTTCTATATTGGACTTACCAGATCAAATGATTTACGCTCATTCATCAGGTGTCCAATTCAAATGTCTTTTGGCCCACTCAAGGCGAAGTATTTTGTGTCGCTCGGTCAAAAGTTGTTTTCCGCGAGTTCTTCTTCCATGCAAATTAGATTCCACTAGACGTCTTCTAATTATTCTAGAAGAAACTTTAACTTCTCTATGCTCCCACAGAACATCAGCCAGTTCTTTTGAGGATATTGAACGTTTACGAAAAGCACTTCTTTTTATAAAACAACAATCAACTCTGGAAGTGGTTGCACGTTTTCTTCCGGTTTTTGGTTTCTTGGAACCTTTTGATAGTAATTTGCACGGCTTTTCTTGAACAATCCATTTTTTTAAATTTTACCTGCGACTGTCCTTGTGAATGGAGCAATACAATTTGACTCCTTTCAGCCACAGTGAGTTCACGTTTTTTAGCCATAATATATTTAAAAATATTACTTGAACTCAATAAAACAAAAAGACAGTGTTCACTTGATCCAAGCCCTAGTTGTTTATTTTTATGTAAACAAAACGTAACAGATTTGAGCCTATATTTATTTGTATTTCAAGATTTACCATAACTCTGTTTACATTTTCGGTTACCTGATTAGACGTACGTCTTTAGAATGTGTCAATGATATTTTAAAAACATTTTGTCAAATATATACAAGTTACAATGAGAGTTTAGATGTTATATTATAGCTGCATGGGTGCTCCATACATTTGTCCAAGGTTATATCAAGAAAACAGCTTCAACCTTGCAGAGTCTTGGAGTAGAGAATGGGAAGAAAAGGAACCGGCTCGTGTTCACAGCTTACCGTGCATAACAGATAAACCACCAGGCTTCGAACTACCTCGGAATTTTTGGTCAGACTTTAATAGAGAATTAGGACAGGTCATGGTAGGTGTGCGGACTCGCTCCACAAATGGGGCAGAGCATCATCTTCACAGTGTGATTGCGGCGCCGACAGGCAAGCAATCCACCACATCGCTTACGCTGGTCAAACTACCGACTCCCTGAGTTCGACTGAGAGTGGAGTTGAATATATATTTAACCTAGATATTTGTTTGTAATTAATAATTGACTGATAGATTATCTTATTTATTGTTATATTCGTAATAATAATTATTATTTTCTTATATTTACTGTGAATTCTACATTAAATATGTCATACGATAAATAAATAAATAATAACAATATTTTTCATTTACTTTCACTAAACTTTTTTAATTTTCAACTAAAATAGCAGCCCAGATCGTTCGTTTAAGAGTTCCAATTTACAATAGGCAGGAGGGCTGCACAAATAACAGCTCAAATCTACTAGCGTACAATATATTAAGCTCGATATCCATTGGAGTAACACGTTATTCAGCGATCGTTCGAGCTGGAAACAAAAAATCCCTGAGCCTAGTTTTCGATCGGTAATAATAACAGATTTTTGTATGTTTTATAATTTACTTCTGGCTTTGTACATGCCTGTGCCCTATTAAATAAGAATATGAAAAGAAGATTAAAATAAATATAATAAATATAAGATAAAATTATATTTTTTAGACTTTAAAATCATAAAATGGATAAAAATAAAAATAATTACATTTATTTGAAGCTCATTAATAAAATTTCCTCAAAATCTTAGTGAAGCTTCTGGTTACAACGCCTCCATTAGATGTTCTCACGTCGCCACCGGTGTTTTGATTCTTGAATACATTTCATAGGATTGGACCCAGTGATATCACAGGCGTAGAAACTTAAATTCGTACAATCGCTTCGTTGCCAAGCAATGGACCTAGAACAGTTTTGGACTTGTTATTGGTTCATGTCATTACTTGAAGCATATACGATGGCATCACTAGCTTTTTTATACGATTGCTAATAGCTTCTGAAGTATAATTACATTTGAAAGGTAAGTTGTAGACCCAGATCGAAATAAACATATTGCTGTCAATAGACTCTTTATTTATAGCCGTTCCACAAAATAAAAACTTGTATGAACCTTACAAAGTTTCCAAGTGACTGACAGGATGCGTAGTCGGTGGCGAGTATTTGGCGTGTCTCACTGTGTGAGTTGTGATAAACCACCTACGGCTTAATTTTTTAGGTGATACCATCCACGCCTTGCGACGGCCGTCCAAACCGATTTTAATTATTAGTCCGTGAGAGCACTGTCATGCGTTTTCATATCAATTCATAACCTTTTACGGATAAACACAAACAAATAAGATAAAAATTTTGTTCGAAAGATCGAATAGACGCTGGGTGGTGGTAAGAAGCTCTAAAGGGACTAATTACCATAGAATCTCACAGTCTAATAATAAAACTCATTAAAATAAAGAGCAAGACCTCAAACATGAAAAAGTAAGTTCTCTGAGCATGAGTACTCTGTCGTCACCTAAAGCAACTAACAGGTCATAACACAGGCCTAACCTCTCCCGAACATCCTTAAACTGTACATTTGATAAGGTATATGTTTCGTAGCCATACATAAGTACGGGACATGCTTTAACTTGGCATAACCTGATCTTGGTGTTTCTAGACAGAAGTTTCGTTTTAGGATTTTTTTACGTAGGTTTTTTCCGCTTGAAAATCTAAATTAATAATTTTTTTTTTTCCAAAAAGAGGCTATTTTAGACATTAACTTATACACCTGCCAGCACACTTTAAGCCGGTTCGGTGACATATCCGTAATAAAAATAAAAATGCCCACACAATAGTGCTCAGACGAAAACTCCTCACTCGGAATTATGCTCACATAGAAAATTCCCCACACCAAAAATAACGCACAGTTATAAATGCTCACATGGAAAATTACCCACTTTTCTATATCCTCACATGGCCAATACAATTGCTAAGATAATTGGATTTCAACATAATTTCTCACGATTACATGTATCACGATGTATTTTTCTAATAATTTTGGCTAATAATAAGTATATTTTGTAAAAACCTCAAAAAATACTAAAACCTCTAAAAAACATATCCCCCTAAAAATATAAACAAATATGTGCTCATCGAAAAAAAAAATATTTTTTTATAATTCTGAGTAGGGTATCAAATGAAAGCCCTTGGTACGTGGATTAACGATCAAATTTTTATTTTTGCAAAATAAATTATTTTGAAGCGATTTTTGCCAAAATTGTGCAAAAAATTATTTGTCCCACACCCTGTAGCCCACATGGTTTAAACTAAAAATCTGAAAAAATTCTAAGTAATGTACATTGGTGTGAACCGGAATAGTTCAACAGGAATTTTTGATCAGATTAGGTTTTTGGAAAAAAACGCATTTTTTGTGATTTTCGGCTAATAATGTACACAAGTTATAGCTTTGTAACAAGCAACACTCTAACGTGTGTGCTGGTCTAGTGGTATTTGACGCTGACTTTTCACCCATGTAACCCGATCCGATAGGGATCGAACCCTGGAGGAAGAGACTATATATATTTTTTTTAATTTCTATATTGTTTAAATTATTTTTTCAAAATTCTAATTATATTTTGGCAAATGTTGCATTTAATTTTTAAAAGCGTAAATTTAATAGCCAGTGGAAATTGTTTAAATTATAATTTAATTCTGTTTCAATGTACACGAAATCAGAGGGGCGGAACTTATAACAACCAATGGAAGCCATAGGCGCAATTTTGAAATTCTTAATGAACCTTGCTATATAAAAAAAAATACTGCACATATTTAGAAACCTAAATAATGGTATATATATATATATATATATATATATATATATATATATATATATATATATATATATATATGTTTTTTGTTATAAAATTTTGAGGGTTATCAAATGAAAGCCGTTGTCAAAAATCAGCCAGTTTCTCACCGTTGTTTTCATTTCGTTGTCTACCACCCAGAAATTTGTTGGGATGGGAGGATAAATGGTAATCACTTGCGCAAAATTGGGACTATATGATGCGGAAAAGTGTATCAATGAAATTCGGCAGATATGTGGATTAGCAATCACTTTTTTTTTATCAGCAAAGAATGAAACTATCCTATTTTTTTTTTTTCTTTTTGATATTTACTTCAATATCCTAAGCAGATATCAATCTCATTTGGGTCGAGGGCCATTTTTCATACAAAAGAATAATATGCAGCAACGGAATTACAAATATCCCGAAGAGCTACCTGTTTTTCTTTTTCCTCAAAAACCAAGCACAAAAATGAATTACCTTCTTATAAGAAGGCACAGTACACTGCAAATTTAAACTAGTATTTCTTCGCACTACACATGTACACGCACGTAGGCGGTCACTGAAAAAGCCAGCCGCGACGACTTAAATATGAAACCAGTGTCGAAGGAAGACCTCCGCTAGACCTGCCCACCCATAAAAATAATTTTAAAAAAATACATTTTTTTTTTTTTTTTATTTAAAAAAATATTTAGGTAAATCTTCAAAAATACATCAAATTATGTCCTATACAATTTTTTGTCCAATGCTTGGTTTACTAGTTACGATTTTTTTTAATTTTAAAGTTTAATAACTTCCGTTTCCGGTTTCGGATTTTAATAAAAAACAATAGGGTTCTTCCCAATTATTAGGAGAATTTTTTAGTACCAAAACGAAATCTTCAAGTTAAACCGTTTTTGAGTTATCGTGTATACACACAGACACACAGACACACACACATACGGACAGCACTTCGAAAATAGGATTTATGATTTCCCGAAAATTTTCGCAATTACAATACTTGCCCCTTATATATTAAGGTCGGGCAAGTAAAAAATGCAATTATTTTATTGCATTTTCCAAAAATTTTCTTCCAGGGGAGCCACTTCTTCTGTTTACCAGTCTTCGTCTGGAACACTGAGCCATTTAACTTGTTGAAAATATTTTATAGCTTTAAATTGTACATAGAAAAATTTTTACTTGCCCGACCTTAATATATAAGGGGCAAGTATTATAATCGCGAAAATTTTCGATGTCGAGATTTTGACTGATGACCACGTTTCATAGTCCAGGGACTCCAAAAAACCTATTTTCGAAGTGCCGTTCGTATGTGTGTGTCTGTGTGTATGTGTGTGTGTTTTTGTGTGTCTGTGTGTCTGTGTGTATACACGATAACTCAAGAACGGTTCAACTTAGAGAATTCGTTCTGGTACTAAAAAATTCTCCTATTAAATGGGAAGAACCCTATTGGTTTTTGTGAAGATCGGTTGACTAGAAATGGGAGTTTACTCGTGTCGATTTTAAGATTTTTGCGAATATTTAGCAACAAAAAAATATTACGAAAAAATTTATTGAACAAAAGTTACTATAAATGCAATTACTAATAAATTTTATTCGAGACGTTTTTTGATAAAACGAAAAATTTTGAAAATTTTTTGCAAAATTATTTAAAATTCTCAATTTTTTCATACTTATATATAACGTTTCCATGGTCATGATAATTAATTCGTAACTAGTAAACCAAGCAAGCCTTGGACAAAAATTTGTATAGAACATAATTTAATGTATTTTTGAAGATTTATCTAAATATTTAAAAAATAATAATTTTAAATTTATGTTTTTTTTATGTTTTTTTATGGGAGGGCAAGTCTAGCGGAGGTTTCGCTTCGCCACTGGTTTTTTATAATAACCACTAATAATTTATTCTGAACTTTATGAATTTATTTAATTTTATGAAAAATAAACACTATTTCAATAAAATATTGAAATTATTCATTATGAATTAAAATTAAAATGAATATATTACATATTTCTACTATTAAAAACTCAATACATTATTGCTTTTCAACTAATGTTAAATCAATACCTATAGCAGACATATTTTTTATGGACATTGGCGATGAGAGGATTTTTAAAAGTGGGTAATTTTCCGTGTGAGCATTTACCACTGTGCGTGATTTTCGGTAAGGGGAATTTTTTATGTGAGCATAATTCCGTGTGCGGAGTTTTCGTGTGAGCACTTGTGACTGTGCGCACTTTTCTGTGGGCATTTTTCGCGTGAGTTTTCTTCTTGTGCTATGTCTGGTCATGCTTTAAGCCAAATAAGGATTTTAGACAAAATAAAACATAAGTTTAATAACTGAAAATTTTGCGACCTTCCTTTATATATTATTTTGTCTGGGATATAAACTAAATATTAAAAGTGTATAAATCTATAAATCCGTATAATTCAGTTCTCTGCTTCTAAAAAGTATTAATAACAAAATTTTTATAGATAAAAATAAAATTATTTCTTATTAATAAAGTGTTATGTTGCTAGTCAGCGTATTTTTTTATCACCCATCGTATAAACGTGCTACAAGTTGGATCTAGTCAAAATGTGTGCACCACTTATCTTAGCTCTAGAATTTCGACCGGCATTCAAGTCATAGCTATTTGTGCTGTATAATTTATACTAGTATTGATTTTAGCGCGAACGTACTAATTTATATTTTGTTCAGGAAAAGAGCGCTGATATTACAACTTGTCTCTGATATAATTTATAGTGAAATATGGAACCTTCATGGCTTTTTACTTTACGTTAATCCTGTTACCCTATAAAATATATTAATTATGATGCCTGTCACTGAGGCTCATTAAAATTTTTGCTGGATTTCAAATAAAAAGTCACAAAGAAATTACGCGACAAGAAAAATTCTAAGCAGTTTGTTTCGAATTTCTTTAATGGAAAGAAAAAGTAATATATAAAAAATGATGACGGTTAAACGATTTTATGCGCTACTTAACAACAATATGTGACATCAAATTAAAGTTAAATGACATTTGAAAATATATTGGAAGTTTCTATAATGGATTTTTCGAAGTTTTTTAAGAATAAAAAAGTTTATCCAATTTACAAAATAAACAAAGAGATCCATGTTTAGCAAAAACATTTTTCCTTTTTTTATACTTAGAATAATCCCTTCTTTATCAGAATGATTAAACTAATGTTAATTTCAGAAAACATACATGTAAAATACACTTCTCAGAGACATATGATTCAACAAGACATTTTTGAATTTTCTCATTATATGTTTGGTGCTCTCAGATGCCGCAGGTCTTCTGTACATTAAGTATGGCTTTTCTAGACACTTATAAAATTTGTAGTGCAAGTGTTTCCATATTTATTAATTACTAGCTGATTAACCCGGCATTGTACGGGTGATTGATTAGATGTGTTATGTTGTTGTTGCTGTTTAAAAATGAAGACTAGACGCGTAAATACAAGGGTGTCTTCCCCGCGCCCCGCAGGAACGCATACTTTCTGTGTTGAACGAAAGTATATGGTGTTAATACAGCCATCCAATAAACTATTCAAAGGAAATTCTTGTCGCATTGCTATATTTTTCAGATCTATTTAGAAACGCCAATTACATATAAATATATATTTTTTAAACTATTAAAAATATATATTTATATTTTTTATCAGATCATTATTTCAGCTGGACCCTAAAAAGTAATTGTAAAATTTTTATTCCAGATCAGTCAAAAGGCCGAGAAGAGCCTAGAGCTTCTTGGATGTAATTATGAAACCCTTTATGCGCAATTACTTCCGTAGGATCCTAAATAGAAGCTCTGCAAAATTTGGTCCAGAACGCTCAAAACCCTTGGATAGTCTGAGATTTCTTGGTTATACCTACGAAACCATAGACATTTTTGTGCACAGTTACTTCCGCAAGTTTCTAAGGAGTATCTGTGCAAAATTTGACCCGTTTAGATCAAAGGACATAGCAGTGTCTAGGGTTTATTGGATATAACCAAGAAACCCTAGATACTTCTATGCGCCGTTACTTTTGCTGGGTAAAATTTGGGCCAAATCAGTGAAAGGGGCTTGAAGTACTTAGGGTTTCTTTGTTGTCTATAAAATCCTAGACACTTCTATGCGCCATTACTTCCGCAGGGTTATAAAGAATAAATGTGCGAAATTTGGTCTAAGTCGGTTTAAGGGCATCGGATTGTCTAAAATTTCTTTGTTATACCTAGACTTTCAAAATCGTTAGCTAAAAGAATTTAAATCATCTGCGTATCTTATGTAGTTGGTACGTTTATGATTTTGAAATATTATATTTGCTGAAATAGTTAAACAATAGTTTAATTTCCTGTACTGATTTTAGAATGTTCAGAATTATAATTGTATAAAAGGTAGAATACAAATTCTATTAACTATCATAATGAAGAGTTCCGTAACATTTCATTCTCTATATTTTAAGGTTATACGTTTCTGTACAGTGCAAAACTAATTATCTACCCACACCACCCTCGTGTGCTGCTGTCATCGTCAATTAAACATTTAGGACATAACTGGCACTTTGGTTTGCCATATTTTCCATGCAAATGAGTAAATTTTGTGGAATTTAGATTAAATTCAAATAGGGATGGTTATGTATGTGAGATTGGCAGGCATGTTTGTATATTGTGCTTTGAAATTAATTGAAGCAATCATTTATTGGTCATGTTATTATTAATCGCAAACTTTTAGTACCTTATGGAAACACTGCGCACGCAGTTACAAGGATTTGTTGAAACAGCAACTGAAATCTATCATTGTATATCTCCTGACAAATGAGTTGCAGGCAGTTGCAACATATACATATAAAAATTATGTGAAGTGTGAATTTTCACACATTTCAGGGTTTCTCAGGTATTTAGTAAGTGAATAATGATTATTTAGAATGCCAAAACAAATTTTATGTTAAAATATATATATATATATATATATATATATATATATATATATATATTTTGTTAATTTTAATTCGACTGCCTAATACCATTATGTAATTGTCTAAATATGTGCAGTATTTTTTATTTTTTTTTTATATAGCAAGGTTCAATAAAATTTTGAAAAAATTCCTCTTAGATAAATATATAATCTAAAAATATTAAGTGAAGGTGGAATGCTGAGTGTGTAGGACATATTTTGCTTTGTAGTATTCACTGTAAAATGAACAATATTTTCAAAATAATTTATCATCATTTAGGTTTCTTAATATGTGCAGTATTTTTTTTATATAGCAAGGTTCATTAAGATTTTGAAATTTGCGCCTATGGCTTCATTGGTTGCTTCTAGTCATAGCTCCTCCCTTTGATTTCGTGTACATTCAAACAGAATTAAATTATAATTTCAACAATTTCCACTGGTTATTAAATTTAGGCTTTTAGAAATTAAATGCAACATTTGCCAAAATATAACTAGAATTTTGAAAAAATAATTTAAACAAAATAAAAATGCAAAAAAAAATAAATAAAAAATAATATTGTCTCTTCTCGTGGGATTCGAACTCATTTTCTTGGGCAGAACGCTAGTACCGTAACCATTGCACCAAGGTCACGTTACAGTTTAGTGTGTTATATAACTATAAGTTTTCAATATTATTAGCAAAATAACACAAAAAATGCTTTTTTTTTCAAAAACATAATCTGATCAAAAATTCCTGTTGTACTATTCCGGTTCACACAAATGTACATTACTTAGAATTTTTTCAGATTTTTAGTTTACACCATCTGGGCTACAAGGTGTGGGACAAAATTTTTTTTGCACAATTTTGGCAAAAATCGCTTCAAAATAATTTATTTTGCAAAAATAAAAATTTGATCGTTAATCCACGTACCAAGGGCTTTCATTTGATACCCTAATCAGAATTTTAAAAAAATATTTTTTTTTTCGATGAGCACCTATTTGTTTATATTTTTAGGGGGATATGTTTTTTAGATGTTTTAGTATTTTTCCTATGTGCGGGTCAAAGAGTTGTATAAGCATGCCAAATTTCAACTCTCTAGCTTAAGCCGTTTGGCTACAATTTTTACCGAACAGACAGACAGACAGACAGACAGACAGACGACAAAATGACGGTATAAGGGTTTTTTGGTCATACCTACAAAACCCTAAAAATGGATGAGAATAAATTGCTAAAGAGGATCTTAGAATAAAAACAGTCAATTACAATCATCATTAGCGTTATTTGTTCCAATATGGAACATACGTCTTCTTTAAATTGTACCACTGCACTGCTGTCGGGTTTCTATTAAGGCTCTTGCTTAGCTGCAGCTTAAAAGAGCTCGAAAAAGCTAAAACGCATGATCTGTTTTGATTCGGCAAGTGGTTGCGGTTATCATGGTATAGTTATCCTAAACTATAATTGGTCAATCGATCGTACTTTTACACAACCGAAAGTAAACGAAAATTTTCTCAAGATTAACGAACAGGACCTTCATACATAATTGATTAAATTGACCTTCAAATTATCTCAAGCTAGATATAGGATTGAAAATGTTTCTTTTTGATATTGTAAATGTGGGGGCCCGTATGTCCAAATGTTGCCTAATGTTCGGCCGGACAACTCGAAGGACAAGTGCCCTATGGAAGATCGCCGGGTACAGAGCGAATAGAATGTCTGCCTGGATATAATAAGTATCGCGTAGAGGCGTGGCGGCTGTTCAGCGCCACTAAAATAATAAGAATTAGATGCTGCAGGGAGACTTATAGCTATTACTTATCTTTTACTGCAGCTGAAAGAAAGAGCGCAGAACTGCTGAGGTACTAGGACCTTTTATAATACGCTCGGAAGACTAAAGATCAGATGAAATAGTAGTAATGATTATTTTATTCGTGCCTTCCGGCCTTGAATTATTTAAATTTCTTTACATTAGTTTAGTGTGTTATATCTATTTACATTTCAAAATAACTCTAAATTTGTAAATTTACAGATTCTAATATTAGTCTTTACAAAAAGAAGCATTTAAAATTTTTGTACTGCCTAATAACCTAATCCATTATTTTTGCTCTTCTTTTGACGACCCCCTTCATCCATAGGTACCCACCACCTGCTTCGTCTAGCACTCTGCGCATTGAACGAAGTTCTTCTTCTACTCCGCTACAGGACAATAGACAATAGATTGTCTCTGTGGCTTCTCCGCAAGTTCTACAGGTTCTTTGGCATTCTGGTTTCCAGAAGCAGTTAGTCCCTTCTTCGTTTCCGCACCGCAATCTAACGATGATCTTTTAATTATTCCCTTTTGGTTTCGCGAGGTATAGTGGCACTGCGGGAACTTGTTTATATCTTGCGTTTATATCCCTGATTGTACCGTGATCTTTCTATTCTATTTTGTTGCTCCTATCTCTGTACCTGTCTGTCCCGATCCTCCATTGTATATTCTAATTCTTCTCCTTCTTCTTGTCTTCGTATTACCTGCTCTATGCTATATCCATTTCTTTTAAAATATTTTCTTCTGTCTTCTCCTCAGCTGGTTCCATAGTTTTTTTTTAATGCGTTGCTGCTTGTTCCGATCTTCTTTTCGAATCACACCGCCGTTCTTCCGGTTCTTATCCTTAATTTATCTCTTTTCGTTTCTACAAGTATTATATAGCTCGGTGTTCTTTTGTCCAATTACAGAGTCCATCTAATGAAGGTTTCTTGGTTTGTTTCTAGCTCTTCGTGTTCTTTCCATCTCCATATCTCGGCTCTGTATGATAGTATACGTCTTACTAGCGAATAGGAACATTATTTTTTGGAAATCCTTTCCGAATTTTCCTTCCTCCGTACTCCATACTTGGCCTAATATGCTCCTGGATTCCTTGATCATCTCTCTTATATGGGCGCTGTCTCCGTTACTTTTCTGGAAGATGTAACCTAGTTATCTGATTTCTGTTCTATATCTTGGTCTTTCCATTTCCAGTTTTCTTCCGCCACACTTCCTGAATTCAATGATTTTAGATTTTCCTGTGTTTACTAACATTTTCTTCTGCTCTTCATATCTTTTATATCTTAAAATGATGTTTTTCAATTCTTCGGGCTTTTTTGCTATTAAGGCAATGTCGTCTGCATAAGAGAGAATCCATATTTTCTTTTTTCTATTGTGATTCCTCCTGACTGCCATTTCTTTCAGATGAAGTACTGAGACTTTTTAATAGATGTATAAAAACACGAATACAGGTTCTACGACCAATAAAACACCGTATATATTTATTTACTGTGTATTGTCTCTTATTGTCTCGCTTTTATTTCTTATCGCCATCGACGCCGTCATGCGCGCAACAAACTCCAAACAACGTGAAATACAATTGGGTCAACTACTCGCCTAGAAGACTTGGACTATGCCAACGATCTTTGTCTACTAACACATACGTTCCAAAATATGCAGCAGAAACTGAGTGAACTTTGCAAAGACGCGCGGTATGCTGGACTCACCATAAATGTCAGCAAAACAAAAGAACTGCGCATCAACACCTCAAATACTCAAAGTCTTCAATTACTTGATGTCTCTGTTGAGCGTACATCCAGGTTCTGCTACCTAGTAAGCACCATCTTGGAACAAGGAGGCACATCCGAAGATATTGCTGCCAGAATTCAAAAAGCAAAGCTGGCCTTTACTATGCTGAGCACGTTCTAGTCATCTGCACATATCAGCAGAAAGATAAAATTTCGAGTATTTAACACCAACGTCAAGTCTGTCCTGTTATATGCCTGTGAGACTTGGCTGGTTAATGAAGCGTTAACCAGTAAGCTACAAATTTTTACCAACAAATGTCTACGAAGGATAATGGGAATTCATTGGCCTGACATAATCAGCAACAAAGATCTTTGACAGAAAACAGGGCAAACTGAAATAAGACGAGAAATGCAGTTGCGAAAGTGGAAGTGGATGGGACATATACTCAGACGAGAGACAGAGAACATCACGAGACGAGCGTTCCGATGGAACCCTCAAGGAAAACGAAAGGTCGGAAGACCCAAGCTCACATGGAGGCGAACCGTGGACAGAGAAATTAAAGATATGG
The DNA here is from genome assembly GCA_963971575.1 of Liopterus haemorrhoidalis. Classification (NCBI taxonomy): domain Eukaryota; kingdom Metazoa; phylum Arthropoda; class Insecta; order Coleoptera; family Dytiscidae; genus Liopterus; species Liopterus haemorrhoidalis. The sequence continues at coordinate 35,517,990 of OZ020617.1, read as the reverse complement.
GAAAGACCTGGGGCGAAATTAAGACCTTAGCCCAGAACCGGACAAGATGGCGATGTTTTGTAGAAGCCCTTTGCTCCTCTTAAGGAGTTGTATGAACCAATATATATACATTTATTTATTGCCGCTACAGAACATCGGTCAAATTATATTTATTAAACAATACATGACAACTCGTAACAACAAAAACAATGCAATATTAAAATAAGCAAGGTAGCTATGCCCTACAAGAGTGCGGAAGCTATAAGATGACCATATCTGTTGTCCAAACAATAAATATGAAGTAAGAAAGCTCAAATTACTGTCCTTTCTTCGAGATTCATTCTTAACTCATATCTTTTTTTGCTGTATTGCATGATTTGCAATTATTCTGCAGAGCGTCAGCGTACCCAGTTTTCACCACTGGTTGTAAATCTGTCAATCAGTCGTCAAAAATCTGCTCCTCCGCGCTATCTCTCAGAATTTAATTCGGTATAAATCAATCTATACCTCTCTCAGTAACTTTTAGTTTGGTATTTAAATATGTTTAGTTAGCGACTAAATTTCTGCACCATATGTCAGAACTGTCGATAGTTTAACTTAGTGAAACTCACTCATAGATTAAAGGTTGTTGAATGAAAACTTTGTTTTGTGTTTCACAGAATCTTTTATTGTGATTAGTTTCAGCTCTCACCATTATCAAAGTTACAATGAATATACAAGTTATAATTCTATATAGGTACAAGAATTAATAGGTACAAACAAGAAGAACAAGAAAAAAGTTTATTATAAGTAAGACAAAATGTCACTGCAGTTTAACTTATATACTTTACTGCTGTCCAACTTTCTATTTTATCATTATTGTTTGTTATTATTTTTTTAAGGTTGTTCATAGTGTTTAGTTTAGTTTATATTTGTATTTTCCATATACAGACATTACAATAGAGTACAATATACAATTGTGCTATGTCAATGTCATACACAAATTTAATTTATAAATCATTAAACATTAAACATATTATACAATATAAAAAATATTACAAGTGGCACAAAAAATAAAAAAAAAAGATATAATAAATACTACACAGTATTGTAGTCAGCAATATTATAGATGGTATTTTGTAATAGGTGGCGTTTTACTTGAAATTTGCAGCTTTGTATGTTTTCGACCATTTTAAGTTTCTCAGGAAGGGAATTGAAGTATTTACAACAATTAAGGTACGCTCCTTTTTGCTAACCAGATGTATTATGAGCCTGTGGAACAAGTAGATTTATGTTTCTTGTTTCGTGTTCAATTGTTCTTGTGCAATATGTTCAATTTTTCGAAAGATTCTCTACACGAGTTTTTGAAATTTAGTGAATCTAGGATTCGTATTGCAGAATTTTGTAACACGAAAACTCTATTCCATCTAGCTGATTGACCCCAATGAATAATGCCGTATTTAAGATGCGAATGGAAACACGAAAAATATAGATTGTTTAAAACTCTCTAGCTGCACTGCATTTTTAGAGATTTTAAGGCATATAAACAGGAGCATAACTTTTGGCAGAGATTATCTATATGAGTAGTCTACTTTATGTTTGAGTCTATGTAGAGTCCAAGTAATTTCGTATCTTTGGAAAGATTTATTTTCACCGTCGTATGTTAGAAAATTACTTGATATTGTTTTGTTATGTGATGTTTTAAAGGCAATGCAATTTGTTTTGTCTATATTCAGAGTTAATTTATATTTATTTCTCCAAGTATGAATTTCAGTCATAACGGAAGCAAAAGATGTTTCCGTGACAAGAGCAGTTTTGCATTTTGTCAGGAAGTTCATATCGTCGGCAAAGGCTGTCATAGTTAAGTTCGGAATGTTTTTAAAATAATTAGTGTTAAATGCGATTTATATACTTTTATTATTATATTTAAAATTATTTGAAATTTTATTTCAAATGGCAATATCATCGCTCTTTTTAATTTTGCCACAGAAATCATTCATCGCTCGTTTGTCGTGTTCAATTAATAATTCTAAGGGATATTACTTTCTAAATATGAAATAATTTGAAATAGTCGAGTCCAGTGATGGACTAAAACTAAAGCCAACAAGGATGATCACGGCACCGAACTCGCCTGGTATCAACTTTGCAAATCCGGAATTTTCAAAACTGAAATTAGGCCGCAAATGTCACTTTGGTCCGCTTCAACCATTAAAAGATGTTCGTGTTTAGTAATGTGAAAACAGTCAAATTGAACAAATAGAAAACATTTTTTAGTGCTTCTTGGGGAAAAGGGTATCAAGGCCGTAACCCTCCTTGGGTGCGCGATAAGGAGCCACTGAAATATTTGAGAGAAATATAGTAATAAAATTTACAGAACTATACAAGAAGATCGACTCTGTAGAAAACGTTATAGCTTCGAACTTTATTAAGTCTTATCAAAATAAAATGTGACACAATACATAAAATCGATCGACTGCGATGGATTTGTCACATAAAAGAATAATACTGATACCAGCGCAAATATTGTCAGTGAAAATTGTTCGACAAGAGGAAAGTAGGCAAGTCAAACTCAAATAGAAAGATGATGTTTTACAATATGTAAGAAGGCTAGTGCCCGGTTTCATAAAGGAATGCTAAATCCTGTGTTAGCTAACACGATCCTAAAATAACTCGGTGTTAAAATTAAGTGCTGTGTTCAGTTTTGGGTTTTTAATAGGTAGATTGGTATGCATTGTGGGGGCCTATGATATATAAATATATGAAATGTCACGGTTGGCTGATTTATTTATTTCATTTGTACTTACTAGGTACATCCCTCAACTTTAGGTCTCCCTCACATTATGGGTTCCAAGACTTGCGAGCGGATCAAGTATGGATCCCCCTATTAGTCCGCTGGCTGGTTGCTATGATTCTTGGAAGGATTAAGGATTGTTCAATTTAACTCCACATTTTAACTAACCTACTTTAATTACGTTTACGGTTTAAATATTTACATGATTACAGTAGACTTACAATTACGTCGATAAAGTTAAATCCAAAGAGACACATTCACACACACTAGGCACACTACACCAAACTAACGAACACTACAATAACGCAAATACGAAATTACTTGTTTACATTAACTCAATTCGCCCGAACACTCTAAATGTGTCTAACCCATGATGAACAAAATCTCACTCTACTTAAAACTCGACTTAACTTCTTCACTCTTTAGACTCAACTCCTTTAAACATGACTTGACGTTATGATGGTTTAAAATCAACTACCTAAACATGACTTAACCCTACGAGGGTTTACGCTTAACTCCCCAAAACACGACTTACCCTGAAAAGCGTACATTGCCCAACTGCTAAATGTCATTTAACATCTCGGTCAATCGAGACGATATTTACTATCCATAAATTAAATTGTATAATCTCCCCAGATAAGTAACCAACTAATATTTATTTTAAACCCGAGATTAATAGATTTTCCCATATGGTTCTAACACTTCAAATCTAATTTATTAACAGAGTTGTCTTTCAGTATTACAATTTACTGTTTCCTTTTCATGTTACATTTACAAAGTCTCCAGTTACAATAATAAACAAGTCTACCCTTATCGTGAATGCCCTTCCTAAGAAATAGATTATTTTTTTATCATTTAACATTTTAAATATTTTACTCTAATTGAATGATTATACTGAATTTATTTATGAAATTTAATTTATGAAATAATACCAAAATTACCTCCCTTACAGAATATCAACTTCATAGTTGTCTTAAACGTCAAACAGACGTATTATAACATTAGTAACCCTTTGAATTATGTACTGTCTTGTATTATTTTTCAATAAAAAATCAATTTCTATATTATTTCGTAACATTTCTTAAAGTAGGAAAAAATGTAACATATGATTTTATGAGCAAAATAATTTAAATCATTCTTTATTTCTTTATACTTATATTGCATGTAAAAAATTTTACATATGTCATAATGAAAAATGATATCTTAATAACGATCATAACCTAGAAACCTAAAGTCGGTTTTACAGCGTAAGGAATATTTTTAATTGACATTTAAAGTCAGTAATACTCTATAAAAGTAACCAAAATAACCAGATCTATGGTCTATTTCAAAGTAGAAAAATGTGTGTAAGAAGATAGGAGCTGTTTGTCCTTGCTTCGGATTGGTTTAGATCGTCATCCCTATCAGGGTCGCACACAGATTTTTGGCTTGGGGGGGGTCCAATTATACATAATTTTTATAAACACACAGGGCAAAATTTCAAGTGAAGAGCAAAAAAATTTTATGGAGAAAATTCTCCATGTAATTTGTTTTTACGCAGTTATATATTTTTTAGGTTATCTGACATATAAATATTTTTTGACAGTTGACAATTGACAGATCAAGAAATAGGACTAATGTGAGGCCAAAAGACAACCCAGCTGATTGTGCCCAAAGAAGAAGTTATTGATATAATTTTTAGACCTTCATATATGCATATATTTTTAATTTTTATTTACAATAATTATTTAAATAAGAAACTTTAGCTCTGAAGATATATTGTTTGTTTTATTGCTTTATTTAAACTCTTTTAGCCAAATCTCTCTTTTTATATATATAGTACATAATTTTTAAAATTAATATTTTTTTAACTTTTTCAAATTTCCTATTAAACTGAATTTATGTCGTATAAATAACGTAAGTGTATTATCTGCCTTGTTTATTTCAATATCTTATTAACATTTTTTATATTAAAAAAAAAAAAAAATCACTTGCTAACCCAGTTGCTACGCCCATGCCCTAGTTGTAACTTATTTTAAATTTCCCGCTATGCTGTATTTGATCAGTGTAAATCGTACTCGGTTCGCAGCGCTATCTACTTTTTTCTACTTTGAAATAGACCATAGTTTGGTCTTACAAAAGTGAACAGCTTATAATTTACCTTTTCTATTTTCTTTATATTCAATTTAAATATTTGATATAATAATTAGTAAAACTATGGTAACAGTGCAATGCTAAATATTTAACACAGCCTCAGACCTATGTTAAAATAGCAGAGGATTTAATTCTATGCTAAATTTAACATTGCTTTATGGAACGCAAAGCTGTATTTAACAACGAAATTAAAATTTAACAGTGTTGCTAAAATTTAGCATAGCTTTATGAAACCGGCCATAGGCGTAAAGAACTGGTGGACGGTTGCACAATCGAGGACAAAATAATGGAGAATTCTAACCGAGGTCAATCCTAGCTCATAACCATCGTATGTGAGATCGTATTTAAAAACCGTGGACGTCTCTGTAAGAGAAAAACTGTTATAAAATCATGTATATAAAACAAATAACATTTACATAAACAAAAATAATAACAGAAAACATAAACAGAAATTACCATTGTAAGTTTTCAAGGGTCGTTTGAAGCATCCATTAAGTGTAGTATGTATGTTTATTAGTAGAAAACATGTGAGTACAATGTGACAATAACAGTGAAAGCATAAAGGACGGAATGGATTAAGAAGGACGGACGAGTACCGAAGAACGAGTGGCTTCAATGGGAATGTCGAGAATCTAGACAATAGCGCAATGAATATGTATGTGAGGTCGATTGCGCGAACTGAAAGAAAGGGAGGAGAATTAAATAGGTCGATGGAGATGAAAATTAAAGATAAGAATGGAAAAGAAAATATTTTTAGACAATATAATGAAAAAAATATATAATAAAAATGATTTACGAAATTAATCTCAGAACATTTCAGCACATTTTGGACTTTTGGATAATATACTTAGATTTTATTTATTCTCAATTTAATATTTATTAAACATTGTACATATAGGGTTGATATTTAACAGGTACATAAAGATACGCGCGTTCATGTTGTTAAAATATGGAAATACTTCCATGCCAGTCTTTAAATTGAATAGCAAATTAAATGGAAAAGTAGTTTAGTTCATTTAGTTTTTACTTTAGGCTAAAATCATGACGTGGAAATTATTAGATAAATTTGCGCATTTGGTAAGATTTTTTGTTTATCAGATTTATCAGCGTTTTAATTTTTTCATCGTACTGATTGTAAAATATTTTGAATATTCCTATTGAGTACACCACCAGGTGCTTTATTTTTATTCATTTATTCATTTACTTTATTTACATTCCACTGTCTCATCTAGTTAACACATCAATATTTCTTGTATACAAAAGGAAACAGGGATGCGGCAGGTACAATGACCGGCCAAAACGGTCATTCTATTTGGTCTTTCTATTTATTTATTTTCTCTTTGGGGAGCTTTTAAAGATAGTTTGTATATAATACCAGAGGATACAATCTTCATCATCATTGGTGCGACAGCCCGAAGTGAACAAAGGCCTCCTGTTTCCAGGTTTCATGACCATGTTTTCAATCTATCCATTTTTTAGCGTACACAAAAAGGCACCTACAATTTAAAGCCGGTTGCGAAGGGCTAAGCAGAACCTGTAATTTGTATAAATATTTTTACACAAATTATTTGACAAAAGCAGGAATTGAACTCACGTCCGTGCCCTTGCCTAGCTGCCAAATAGCAGGTACTTGCGATTTAACGTTTGCAGCTACAGGCTTGTTTAGAATAGCTAGAGGATACAATACAAGAGCTAAAAACAGATTTTCGCCAAAAATATGCCAAAAACCTTTTGTCTCCCACCCTATTTTCCAGAGGAGTTGATCTAAAAATCAGACAAAATTCTCAATAATATACATTGATGGAAACCGGAATAGTTCAACAGGAATTATGATCAGGTTAGTTTTTCGAAAAAAAAAACAAAAAATTTGTTTCGTTTAAAAAAATTATTATTATTAGACTTTTTTTTGAGAATTTACCGTGAGAAATCTCTCATAAAAACGTAGATTAAGGAACGAAAAGAAGTTTTTTAGAATTATTAAATTGTAACATGTTTATTCCAAAAATGTACTAAAAAATTACTTTTCCTACGACTACTATGGAACTGTCTCATTTCGATACTGTTAGTATGAAAATTAACTTAATTTCCCTATGTTACACTTATGCGCGCGCATGCGATGCGGGAATGATAAATTCGCCTCAATGCGCATGTACAGTGAGCGGGAATGGATAAATACACAGCAATGCATATATGCAATTTCCAAGAATTTTTAGTAACGTACTGGATGAGTGCGCATTAATGGTTGTCGATTATATTTATATTGTATTTTCTTGATTATTTATTTATTGAAAAATGGTAATCGAAGGAAAAGCATAGGGAACCACCCGTGCAGAATATACTATTTTCGTACCCCTTAACACAAAGGTCTAAAACTAAAATCTGAAAAAATTCTAAGTAATGTACATTGATCAAAATCGAAAACGGACGGGAGGAAATTTTGATCAGATTTCGTTTTTGACTAAATTAATTATTTTTTTAATTCATGCCTAAATTATGGCTAATAATGTTATAGGTTTTTCTATTTATGGTTAAGGTAGGATGTGTCTTTCTTGAAATTAAAACGTTTTTTCGTGTTTTTATTAAAATATAAGTAATAAGCACCCCTCCCCCCACCAAAAACATATGTGTTGGTATGGTTGTTACGCGTTTTTGTTAAAATAGAAGTGAGTAAGTACCATTTTTTTGTCATCACTTGTATTTTACAAGTGAACACAATTTTTATAATTTAAATAATTTCTTCTTCTGAGGCCCCCGCCCAATAATCCAGGGTGCGCACCTGGTGTAGTGTAAAGTGTTCAGTAGGGTCCGCCTACTATTATATGTCGTGATTCCACCTATTGTTTGAATTACTTGAAGGAGTAAATCATTTACAGTAGCAAAATACTTATAAATCCAATAATACATTATTAACAGCGAGAAATACGTTTCAGAAAAAAAAAATTGAGATTTTTTAATTTAAATTTTATTGTGATGAAATTTTCAAAAATTACTTAAATTTTGTTTAAATAAATTAAAATGAACCTTGATTTAAAATGCTTACAGACTATTCCAAACGTTTAGGCGGAACTAAATGGGAATTTCGTTCTTTTAGGTTGTCACGAGAAGGGACCTGTCTTGGTTTATTTAATGTTTGACGTTGGTATATGAAAATTTAAGATTCCAATAGTAAAACCATAGAAACGGATGACATTTATTAAAAATTTGACATTTTATAATGACAATCAATTTAATCTAGAGTTTGGAATGTCAGTATGATTTGCAAAGCTTAAACCAAATGTCCAAAAGTCCGAAATAATAGATAAAAATTATTAAATTTCAAAATCTGTTTCCGCCTAAACGGTTGGAATAGCCTATATCCGAAACTGTTAATTTTGATGTGATTATTAAGGTGACCAAATTTTTTACAATGAAAAGAAGGACACAAGGAAATATCGTTTTTTTTTTTTTTTTTTTTCATTTTATTCTTTGCAACAATAATACACTATAATATGATAAATGTAAAATAAAAATTTTGTTGCAAAAAACTTACAATGATTAATTATTATTTAAATGAGTACTTATCAATCGAATGAATATTTTTTATCAAAGTATCATCTTCTAACAATATATTGGTAATATCTGAACAAGAAATATCCTTCATATTGAATTTTACGGCAAGTGATGCAGCTAGAGTATCAGCATTCAATCTAGATTTCTCACTTGTCCAAAAATCATTAGCTCCTAGTAACATAATATACTATTTTCCAACCCTTAAAATACAATTTTTTATTTTTCCAAAAAAAAAACATCAAAACTTACTTAACCCAACCCTTTAAAAAAAATGTTTTATATAAAAGAACACAAACAGAAAATTCATAAACACAAAAAAATTAAATGTGTAATTTTGTCTTAGTGTAATTTTCGTATGTGTAATTTCTTCTGTGTAATTTTGTCCCGTGTAATTTTGTCCAGTGTAATTCTGTCCTGACACAGTATATATGTATGGGTGTATGTGTGTGTGTATGTGTGTATATATATGCATGTGTATATATATGTATGTATATATGTATGTATGTATGTATATGTATATGTATGTATTTATTTATTTTTATTATTATTTTTTAAAGGGTATGGCAACAATATAATTTTTTGTTAAAAAAAGTGTAAAACATGCATAACTAGATTTTTTTAAATTTTGTAAAATACTATGTAAGTTTCGAAGCCTTCGGGCAAGAATAATAAAGTTCTATTCTATTCTATTCTATTCTACTAACCTAACCTAAGATAGTAGAGAGATATTGCAAAGTGAAAAAAGCTGACTTTACTAAAAGAAACCTCCAGTAAAGTAACCTGTATTAAAATTTTTCATAATGTTTTAAAGAGTGTTATTGCAACGGTGCTCTTGCTTCATACTTTATTTTGACAAATATGCCAAATTGACAGATCGAAATCGTAATGAATATAGAAGAACAGTTCGAAGTAGCTATTCTAGCGAATGCTAACCACCAAGAAATTGAACATGTTCTGTTCCTCAATTTCAGTTTCAGCGTTTTTCTTTTCAGCTGCCATTTTATTGTTGTGTTTTTTCCTTTTAACAGCTATTAATAGATCATGCAATTCTTGAAGCAGCTCTTTTTTGTCAGAGTAAGGTTCTTCTACACCTGAACTATGTATTTTATTTTAATTAGAAATTAGCAACATAAAAATATTTCACACAAATATGTAGGTACATTTTTTGATTCCTCGTTTCTTTATGTTCCCACGGCTCCAATAGCATTTGTATATGCTGCTTTGTTGTTTTCCCAGAAAATTCTTTCTGAGTTAACTGCAGCAGACTATTTTTAACTTCTTCCCATACGGCACAACCATTCGCAAAAGGGTTTCGTGACACAATTTCTCGGAGAAGAATAACATCGTCCTCGTATTTAAATCGTAAACGTTTTTTATCTTTAGCTTGCATCATTACTCACAAGAACTCACAAGAAAAGTAAAAAAAAAATTAATTTTGAGGTTAAATTGACAGAAGACCTGTCAAAATTAAGGCTCTTTAAATAAAAAATGCTTTGCCGTTATTTAAATTAAATAAAGGTAGCCTGTATTTTATTAAAAGAAAGAAATTAAGGATATATCAACTGCGCATGCGCACATGTCAAATAAAGGAAAACTTTATTAAAAGATCAGTAAAACAAAGGTTGCAATATCTCTCTAGTGTTTTGTCATTAAACCAGATGATGGGTAACTCGCTCCACCTAGTTTTAGACTTTTATTAACTAAAACTAACCTTGTAACGCTGTCGGTACCTATTCCCTAGTTTAGTCAAAATGTCATTTTCTTTATATTTTGATTTTTTTTTGTCATGCTTAATACAAATTTCTCATTTTTTTTTTGTCTTTAAAATATGCAAAAAATTATTTATTTTTGACATATGTCATTCGTTTCCATGGTTTCACTGTTGGAATTTTAAATTTTGACATTCCAACGTGAAAAATAAAATAGCACAAGCAAGGTACCTTCTCGTTACAACCTAAAATAACGAAATTCCCAATTAGTTCCGCCTAAACGTTTGGAATAGCCTGTAACTATCACACAGTATTAAATAGTATTTTGCAACACGTCTTCACAACGCCCCTTAAGATTAGCGTCCAGGGCATCATAGACCCCTTTACCTCTCCTTCGCTACGCCACTGACTATATGTTATGTTTCTGAAATTCATATACAGTCTGTTCTAAACGGTTAGGCGGAACTAAATGGGAATTTCGTTCTTTTAGGTTGTCACGAGACGGGACCTTGCTTGGGTTATTTAATTTTTCACGTTGGAATGTCAAAATTAAAAATTCCAACAATGAAACCATGGAAACGAATGACATGTCAAAATTAAATTATTTTTGTTTTAGATATTTTGATGACAAGAAAATAAATAATTGGGAAATTTGTATTAAGAATGACACAAAACATCAAAATATAAAGAAAATGACATTTTAAAATGATTATTAACCTTAACCAAAAAATGTTTATTGTAAGTATGATTTATAAAGCTTAAGCAAAACGGCCGAAAAGCACGATTTAAACGATGAAACTAACTAGATTGCAAAATCTAGTTCCGCCAAACCTTTTGGAACAGATTTTAGTAACACCTAATTTTTTTTTTCTTTTTTAAATTTGATCTTAACATTGAAACTATCTTTTTGAAGTTTCTATAAAACTTTCTTATTCAAATAAGGATTTTCAGTTTTCATAAACATCTTTAGAAGCAAGAAAAGGAAAGTTTCGAACAAAACCTTATGTTGAAAATATCAATAATTTAAGTTTAATAGCGGAATATCTGTGTCATGGCTTTAACCGTTTGTAATATTTATTTAAAATTGTTTTAACTATCATTAAACGTCAGAGTTATATGTAGTAGGTCATAGATACGAGGACTTTACGGCAGGACATGCTCCAGTTCAATCTTGAAACATAGATAATGTCATGTAACATGTCTCTGTATCTAGATTTACAGTATGCAGTTCGGAGTAATTGTATTATATCGAGAATCACAAGTTCTGTTTAATGCCATTCTGCAAGTTAACGTATGTTATGTATGTAGTTATTTAACAAATCTACTTACGAAATAATATTTGACGAATTGCAATTAGTGTGCTTTGAGAGGAAATATTAGTTTCAAACATTAATCCTGATCAGTTTTAGAGGGTTGTGACAAGCGAAGGAACATTTGTTGAGAGACTGTTAAATGAAGAAGTGCTACGATGTCTAAATAAGAGAATTTTTTATGGTTTTGTAGGTATGACCCAAGATTATTAAAGTAAAGGTTATCTCGTAACTTGTAGTGGTGGGGGTAAATAGTGAAGCTACGCGTCATCTGTATTTTAACGGGACATCAGTCTTAGTTTATCGTATATTTTATATACACGTGTTTGATTTTTTGCTATAGATATAAAAATATCGTTTAATTTCTTGATTTTCTACTTGTTTTAATTTCTTTTTTCTTCGAAATGAATGTTTCTTCGTTCTAAATATATTTTCTTACATTCATTTTTGATGTGAGGAGAATAATAAGTGAAATATTTCCATATCTTATTTTTAGGGTCCCCCCCCCCCCTAAAATAAGTGTAGTTCAATGTTCATCAAATTGAAAAAATGCCTAGAACAAATAAGATTTGTTTCCTTATAAACAATTTTTATTGTATAGTCTTTTCTGTTAAGATAGTTCTGTTTATAAATGAAATATTTTAAGTTTTGTAGTACCAGTTTTAACCCAAAAACACCCCCTCAGAAAGAAAATTTTGAGATATCATGCCTATATTTGATCCTGGTTCTACTCTATTGTACCAAATTTCGTCACAATACGTCCAGCCGTTCTTAAAAACAGATATAACCTCGAATTTTATTAATTACTATATTATTATAGCATTTTTTTTTCAATTTTTATTTAAATATTCCTAAAATTATATGTGCATTGGATTTTATTGTTATTTATTAACTATAATACAAATACCCACCTTAAATTTTATATAAATCAGTATAAAATTTCCTTAGGTTTTTATTTATAATTTATTCAGTAGAACTGTCTTGAAATAAATATCTATTATGAATAGAGTCAATAAAAATATTTAAAAACATGCAACATCTATATTAATTTTGAATGCTAGTTTGAACTACGCATACATGTGACGTATTCCCTCTCACGCTCTGATTGGTCAGAAGTTACGACAACCTTTACTTTAATAATCTTGGGTACGACCACCAAAAAAACCTTATAACGTCACTCTTGTGTCTGTCTGTACGGTAGAAATTGTAGCCAGACGGCTTAACATAGAATGTTGAAATTTGGCATGCTTATACAAATCTTTGACCGATATATAGGAAAAATACTGAGAATTTAAAAAACACATCCCGAGATAAATATAAAAAAATATGTATTTATTAAAAAAATAAATATTTTTTTTTAATTTTGAGTGGCATATCAAATGAAACCTCTCAATGTGAGGATCAACAACCGAAATTTTATTTTTGATAGATCATTTTTTTATGGAGTCTCCCTAATAGGTTGATTTGAAAATCTGAAAAAAAATCTCAATAATGAACATTGATATGTAGATACGTAGATATTTTTAATTCATAGTCAAATAATGACTAGTAAAGTTATGGATTTTTTGTACCTATGGCTAAGATAGTGTGTGTCTATTTTTTGAAAATTATAGTAAAATAAAAAAATTTTAACAGTCGAGCAGCTGAGAACCTAATTCATATGTATAGACTCTACGCATATAAACACCACTTTACACTCTACACTTTAGAGTGTATTTTCTACTATGAGAGGTGATTTTATCTGATTAAAGATACGTCATACAAGTATCGTGATGTAAGTAGTTATATACATGTCAGAATAACATGAGTTGCTTAAAAATAAATGGAAATAGAGAAAAAAAAAAAAAAAAAAAAAAACTCCTGGCCTAGAAACCTACGGAATTTCTTTCAGTATACATATCGGTAATTTTTCAGAGCAGCAACAAGTATGACTATGATCGGAATGATGATCGCCCCTATCCGTTAGGAGATACTAACCCAAGACGAAGAAGAATTAAAATTTCATTACGATGGTCAGTCAAATATAAATTGAACTTTTTCAAAAACTCGTTGTTTAATTAAAATGATTGTAATGTTCATAATATATTTTTCTATATAAAGTTTCATTCCTGTGTCAGAAAAAGAAGTGGGAGGTATCCGACGCCACTTTCACAAGAACGCCTGCACCCGTTTGTTATTTTCGAATAATTGTCCTCCAAACGCCTATTTGAATGGTCAAGTCAGAGCTGCAAGGGGGATGTGCAAGGGTAGTTCAGTACATTTTTCGTTACAGTGACGATGTGAGGCCTTACGGTGTAGAAGCAGTTCACTACGGATTGACATGTCGATGATACTCATTATTTTTTATTTTCTTTATATTTCCAAATAGATAATCAAAATATAAAATGATATTAACAACAAACATGTGTTTGTGTTTGACGATATTAGCAAGAGACAACATGAATGCATGAATGTTAATGCACCTTAGAGTGAGATAATAAATGTACGTCGAATACCAATAACCACAACATCCACTAGTGGCAGTTGCGTTATAATGACTTAAATTGCAAAACTATTTATAGAGTTGCCGTGGCTAAGGATATGCGAGCTATGTGTAACGAAACGCTGACCATGACGTCACGTGTGAACAACCACCGTCAGCATCTTTTATCCTTATATATGACAATGAAAACTGAGACAAATGCTTTTTGTATAATTGTTTTGTTGAAACGTGTTAATTTAAATTAGAATCAGAAAAGACATGTAACTGTTTTGAAGTGTGTTTAATAAAATAAAAACTTTTTAAAAACATCTAAGCGATTCTCAGTCAGTTATTTTGCGATACTGAGAAATTATCAATATTTGGGTACCGATAATATCGAATAAAAATTATCGATATTTTCAAGTATCGAAAGGAAAAATAAATATATTTTCTATAAAACATAAAAAACATTTTATTCTTATAATAACAATCTAACTGTTTTACAATAATAAGTGAATTAAAGTAGTATGAGCATTAAAGTAGTATACACGTCTGAAAAGGGACAGATGACCTAGGTAACAATAAATTGGACACCTGCATATGTAGTCGAGGAGATTCGTTCATGGAAGAACTAATAAATAAGAGGCGTTCATGAAGAGAGGAGGCAGACGAGGCCATGGACCCTAGCAAGTGTTCATATACACACCAGTTTTGCAATAGAAAGATCGGAAATCCCTTCGTAAAATGTTTATTATCTATTATCGTTTTCCTAATTCTGCTGTCCGTATTTACTAGAGTTTATTACCCTATTTTAATGGGCTAATGTTTGGGGGAAAATAAAGTACTGTATACCTAAAAACTAGGTAATTAGGTTAGGTTTAGTTATTAAAAATCTAGGACAGCTGAATTAGGAAAATTATAAAAACGATAATAGATAATAAACATTTTACGAAGAGTTTTCCGATCTTTCACTTGCAAAACTAGTGTGTATATCAACTCTTTCTGGAGCCTATAGGTCAGAGCGATTGTCTAAAACAGAATTAAATACTCCACTCTTCATCATTGCAAACACAGAGAAAACTCCTTGGTCTATTTTGGTATAATAGGTCCACACTTTGCTTCTTGGTGGAGACATTTTTAATTAAAATACAAAAATAACCAATAACATTTCAAAACCTCAAACGTAGAGGTAAAAGGCGCTAAACGCCAGCAACTTCTAAACCGTTCAACGCATGTTTCTTGACGTACTATGTCATGCGCCATTGCTCGTGCTACCAGTTTTTAACAGAGTACAATTTTTAGAAGTGTTTCTTATTGAAAAAAAAAAAAAAATAATAATCACAGAAATATTTGTGTGTATAAATATAAATTTTACAATATTGTTAAAAAAAAAAGAAACGATACGATACTGGGTCAAATGTATTGATATTCCATTTTAAGGGGTTTTAACTTGCTTAAGTTTAATTCGCTGTATTGATATCTGACCGAAGTCAACTGCTTATTTCTGGCTGAGTTGAGGTTCCAGCCATACCTACGCCCGAGAAGCTACGGACCATCCCGTATGATATTAATAGAGTATCGGAAAATTAGTATCGATACTAAAATCGCGATATCGAATGAAAAATATCTATACTGGTATCGTATCAAGAGTATCGGAACCGTGGCACCGTGATAAGACGGTTTTCTACGGAGTACAGGGACGCGGGTTCAATTCTCCCAACCGCCTTCGGATTTTTATCTTCCGAAACTGTTTAGGCAGCTCAGGGGTCGACTTATCCTCAAGTATTTAATACTTAAAATGAGTACCTGTTTATACAGAAATACTAGGACCGGTCGAAACGTTACACTGACCACGTTGCTTTTACCAGGTCTACAAGTATGAAATGCGGATTTTTTTCAAACTTGCCGCGCAATCAGAGTGTGTAGTTCAAAGTTTCAACACATATGGCGTTTTGTTAAGTTATCATTAAGTGTCAAATGCGTATAGGTTATAATTTGTAAAGTGATCATATAGTTTTGTTTTACTGTGTTAAACATGTCAAATTTTGTGCCAAATAAAGAGCATTCGCGGACAGTACTACTGTTTTGTTTTCATTTGAAAAAAACTGCTGCTGAATCATACCGACTGCTTCGAGAAGCTTATGGTGAATATGCTCCATTGCAAGATACGTGTGAACGATGGTTTCGGCGTTTCAAAAGTGGTGACTTTGATCTTACAGACAAAGAACATGGAAAACCTCCAAAAAAATATGAAGATACAAAATTGGAAACATTGCTACAGGAAGACGATACTCAATCACAAAAACAACTAGCAGAGCATTTAGGCGTTAGTCAACAAGCTGTTTCCAATCGCCTACGAGAGATAGTTAAGATCCAGAAAGTCGGCAGATGGGTTCCACATGCATTGAATGAGAGGCAGATGGAAAAACGCAAAAAAACTTGTGAAATTTTGCTTGCACGATACAAAAGAAAGTCTTTTTTGCATCGTATCATTACTGGCGATGAAAAATGGATTTATTTTGAAAATCCCAAACGCAAAAAATCATGGGTGAACCCAGGCTCACCATCCACATCAACTGCAAGACCGAATCGCTTTGGCAAAAAGACAATGCTCTGTACTTGGTTGGACCAAAAGGGTGTGGTCTATTATGAATTGTTAAAACCTGGTGAAACAGTTAATACCCAACGCTACCAACAACAACTGATCGAATTGAACCATTCGCTTCTCATAAAACGACCAGAATACGAAAGAAGACAGCACAAGGTAATCTTTCTTCACGATAACGCTCCATCATATAAGCCAAAAGCAGTTTGCAACACATTGGAGGCACTCAAGTGGGAAGTGCTACCCCATGCCGCTTACTCCCCAGACTTGGCCCCTTCAGATTATCACTTGTTCGCATCGATGGGTCACGCACTTGCCGAGCAGCACTTTTGTTCATATGAAAATGTGAAAGAACGGCTAGATGGATGGTTTGCGGGGAAAGGGGAAGAGTTCTACTGGCGAGGTATTCACAAATTGCCTGAAAGATGGGAAAAATGTATAACTTCTAATGGAGCATACTTTGAATAAATAAACTTTTACTGTTCTTTTGAGTTTAATGTGTTTTATTTAAAAAAATAATCCTCATTTCATACTTGTAGACCTGGTATATTTATGGCCGGCTGTCTAGAAACGGAGAATCTACCTTCTTAGTCTCTTTTATGCCTATCTAAGCGTTGAGATCCTATTATTTATTATTATTTAAATAGTCTTTATAAATATATTTTCCAAAATGGTACGAAATTTACAAAATAAAATATGCCAATGTGCATAAAAATACATAATTTTCATAAAGAAAAAAATAAATAAATAATTACTCTACAAGTATATTGGCCCCTGGCAAAAAAATGTAGATATATCGACTTTCGACGCTATTTTTGTTTGATTTACGTAAATTAAAATACCTATATAAACTTAACTCCAACAAATTACTACAAAGGAGAAATTCCATTCTTCTCTTGTAGTAGCTCTTTAATAGTTAACCTGTGTAGTAAGTGCGAAAATACCTCTTACGTTCCACACAGAGGTCAGTAATATCGTGTTGCGGCAGTGTTAACATTCTGTGTACACAACTCGACTGTGGATCTACCTTAGACGCGACCGCAAAAGCCGCCGAAATGCTGCGAAAGCCACACATATGCTCCACATAAATTCTATGAAGTAATCGACAAATTCTGACCATTTAAATGGGAAGATATCGTCCCTTCGAGATACACTTGCGGTTATAGTATTACTGAACGGGATTTACAATTGGTCGAAAGGGTAGCTTTACACTTTTCTCGGATTCTTATTTGAATTGTATCAAATAAAATTTTATTGGATATTTATATTATGATATTTCCCTGTTATAACTTTTGATTTATTGGGATACTTTTTTTTATTGCTAAAAATTTTGGATACTACTTTCATAAACCCGGAAGGAAGCATATACGATCAGTGTTTATATTTTACCTCCTACGTATGAAATTAAATAAAGCAGTAGTTATGAACCAGTTCTGTGGCACACTTAGGTTATAAATAGTTTTTCCACTAGTAGAAACTTCTTCAACGTAACAATCTCACTATAATTAAAAGTGTACGTACATTCTAATTAATTCAACAACAGTTTATATACAGCAACAACTTTAAGTACCACAGACCTAGAAATACAGTTTACCGTACAAGCTTACTGTACTATACGAACATGTTATTAACATTTTTTTCCAAAATTGAATTTGGAATTTTGTAGATTCACATCGCGGATCAAATATATAATTTAATGCATAAATAAAAATCTTCCACTTTAGGGTATAAGTATTTGTGTGGAACCCCTGCCAATATCGTTAACTCTACTGGAGCTAGCGGCCTTATATAATACAGGTATATAGCAGGTAATAGTTGAATTGCATCTCACTATTATTATCATATTTGTTGATATCCCTACCTTGTTTCGTGAATGCGCTCGCTTAGGCCAAACCTCTGTTATCTTAGAATCTCACTTTTGAGTTATCAGAACTACAAAGATCATCTTTTGTACCGTTCATACGTTTGCCATCACTGATTTAGACTGTTGTCTTGAAACAAATTTTGTCTTATGCTGACGAAAAAGACAAAGCTCTGCGCGCACGCAAAGCAGTAGCGTGCTGTATGACTTATTATTTTATTAGTCAGCTGTTTGTATGGTACCTTGATCGTGTTTCGGACCACCACTGGTAAAATAGCTGAAGTTCGCGTCGATTTGATGAATCATTGTGTTGTTTCGAAAATGAACGACGTATAGTCCGCGAACTCTTTAGGGCCTCAATTCTAAGTTCGTTAACGATTGTTATGATTCGTTAAAATCGTTTTTGCCATTATTGAGACGCCGTTACATCCACAAAAAGTCACTATTTGTTGTGCTTTATGAGCTAATGGAATCATTGGTCCTTATTTCTACAAAAATGATGCCGGCCAAAAAGTTACAGTCAAATAAGACCGTTATAGAGCCATGGTTACTGACTTTTTCGTTCCCCAATTGAATGGCATTAATGTGGAAGAACTGTGGTTTCAACAAGACGGCGCAACATGCCACACAGCGCCTCAATCGATTTACTGAAGGTAATATTCGATGAGCGCATAATTTCGCGTAATGGACCTGTGAATTGGCCTCCAAGATCGTGCGATTTAACACCTTTGGATTATTTTCTATGCGAATATGTGAAGTCGCTAATCTACACCGAGAAACCAGAGACGATGGACGAATTAGAAGCCAACATATGACGAGTAATTGCCGATATACGGCCCCAGCTGCTCCAAAAAGTGGTCGAAAATTGAACTTCCAGACTGCGCTTTATTCGAGCCAGCCCCATATGCCCGAAATCATATTTAAACACTAATGCCATAAAATTATCTATCCAATAAAGCCAATACCATGGCCATTACCATGATTTTTGTATGTTCTATTTCATTGTAAATTTCTATACTTCTAAAAAAAAAAAAAAAAAACACCCATTATTTGCCGCTTAACATGTAGGTAGGTACATTTAGTCTTTTATTATTTGATTTTTTTAGCAAAGTGGTCTCGCATTTACCCTATATTTTCAGCAAATTTCTCAAATATACCAATTGTATGCTAACTATACTTGATAAACTGCTTTAATTCGGATAGCGAAATAATCCTAATATGTTTAAATTCTTTTAGATCAATACAAACTCGAGAAAACTTAATTTGTTTTATACCGTTTAAGTCGAGTCATTAATTGTCATGTACTAAAATATATTATTTCTATGTCTTCTTCTTTTTTAGTACCTAACTCACGTTGCCTCTATTAATCTAGTAGGAAATATTTTCTTGTTATTAACTTTGACCTATTTATTTGAAGTGTTCAACCTTAAAACAGTGATTGTGAGACTCCATTGTGTTAGAGGTCAAACTCATGGTTGTTTTAATTGAGAACTGGAGAAATATCGGCTTACACTACATTTAGAATGTGAAAAACGAGAATAGTCTTCTTATTCGATAAGACATAGTCTGATGTCGTTGTCTGACCGACATGAAATGTCTATATTTCTCACTAGAATGGCCTAAGGGAGTCTCGTTAACACAAAGATGTCACCAGCGGCGTAGAAAACTGTGTTACTGATCACATGACATCAAAAAAACAAAGCTAAAAGAATTCTAATAACTTCTTCCCAGCGGCACTTATATCCACCTTTCGATTTAAGGTACAATACAGAAATATCTGGCTTAACGATAAAAATGTGGTCTCCAAATCCATTACGTTAACAGGATAATCGTTAACAGAAGCAAAAATAACACTCCAAAATTTTCTCCATTAAATATTTTCGCCTTCCTAAACTAATAAAACAGATTAAATTAAAAAATAAAAATTAATGAGAAGAGTGAATCACATTTCAGGATTTTGTAAGTACAATCAATTTCGCTTAATCGGGACACATCGCGGCTGGCCCAATTATCCGAAGTTCCACAAAAATTACAGGATTAGTGTTTTTTAATATTTTATTTGATAAATTCCACATAACTGTACGAATACATATATATTAAAACATTATATGCGTACCACATGATAAAAAATAATATAAATTCTGAAACAATAAATTACATAATAAATTCAGAAAGAAAAATAATGTTCAGACTTAAATTAAATTATGTATTCTACAAGAATTCTTCTAAAGTGGTTTGCCCTTCGTTTTTGCGGGGTTGTAATTGTACAAAATCAGCTCAAATATTTAATGCTGACATGGGACTCCTGTCATTTCCATCTTGCATAAAATAACGCTGTAATCTATCAATACATTGTTTTGCCTCATGGTTGGTTACGGGAACAGGAAGGTCATCATCACCATTGTCGTCGGGTTCTTCCAAATTTTGATGGTTTGATTTAATACCTTCGATAATTGCGTCCTCATAATCTCCATACTCGTCATAACATGGTAAATTGGTGTCAATTGTCGAAAATTCAAGACAATTAACAACTTATGAAATTCCATTTACTTTGTCGCTGCTGTGCCCTGGTATCTCTGTAGATTTTAAACTGTTATAACCAAAACAATTTTATATTGTGCTGATTTTTATACCTCGCCAACTCTCAGCCACAAACTGTATTTTTGTCCGGCGCTACAGGAATTCACACGATTACTGTCCCGATTAAACGGAATATTGTCCCGAAAAAACGAACTAAATTTGTAGATATTATTTCCTCAGTTTTGTTTCCGTTCTTTAGGATTTGTCCCTAATAAGCGGCTGTCCCGATTAATCGGTGTCCTGATTAAGGGAAATAGACTGTATTTAGTTAGCGATACCGTAAATTTCGATAATATTTGGAAGAAAGATCCAGGGCCTTCCATCTGGAGACTCTTCCAGAGGATCAGATATATATTGTAAGGCATTGCAAAACAATCGATAACTTTTGAAATACGAGAGTTTCCTTTTATGTTTTTACAAATGACCACAAGATGGCAATATTAAAATGTGTCATTACTATATTTGTAAAATTTGACATTTGTTATTTTGAAATCAATGTCAGCTTATACATTGACCGAGTATTTTGTTGACAGTGCGCGTTTAAAAAAAACAAATTTGTGAAAAAATTTATATTACTCGTGAAGGTTTTCCTTCAATGATTTTTTACGATTTTAGTAAATGCTTAACTCAACAACAATGCATAGATTCGCTTCGTTCAACTTTTGGTACTGAAGCACCAACAGAAAAGACTGTTCACAATTGGTTTGCAGAATTTCGTCGTGGTCGTGCGTTCGTAAGTGATGAATCTCGTGAAGGTCGACCAAAATCAGTTGTGATTCAAAAAAACATCGATGCTGTGCGCAAAATGATTGAAAAAGATCGGCATGTGACTTACCGTGAAATAGAGGCATCCTTTGGTAAATACCGTAAATTTCGATAATATTTGAAAGAAGGATCCACGCCTTCCATTTAGAAACTCTTCAGTGGATCAGATATGTATTGTAAGGCGTTGCAAAAAATTCGATAACTTTCGAAATAATTATCACATCAAAAATTTCTATTGCAATATTCCGGTTCACATTAATATGAATTACTCAGATTTTTTTTTTTTCTTTTGAATTTTTATATTAGCTCCCCTAAGTTATAGTGTGTAGGATAAGAGTTTTTTTTATCATGTTTTTGACAAAAATCGTGTTGAAATAAAATGAAATTTAAAAAAACTACATTCCTCAATATGCGTCTTATGATCTTTTTTGACACTATACAAAAAAAAATAATAATAATAATTAAAAAATAATTATTTTATTGTAAACTGAAGTGAAGACAAAATTTGCAAATACAACGCTTCAAGAATTTTATGTAATTGTAAATACCACTGAAGCATGTTCAAAAACGTACCCGTTTAAATCCGTTATTTACACATTTCATTATTTTATTAATATATTATATCATGTCTTTGTATTTTTTATAAAATTAATAAAAGTATTACCTACTCTATTTATTCATTATATCCTCTTTTCATATTTACCCAAGCGGGGCTGGATGGGCTGCAGATAGCCCGGGTTAGCTAGAAAAAAATAAATACATTTTTTTTCAGCTTTACTTGTACTTTTCGACGGATTTTGCCCGGGTAAAACGAGTAAAACCGTTTTTCATTTTTAGGGTTTTGTACACGGATGGGATAACGTTTCAAATCGTCACGTTATTGTATAACGGTATTTATTTTTTGTTTTCGTTACATAACGTTATAAATAACGCTAAAAAAATAATTGTTATGTTATATAACGTTATATAACGTTATATATATATTTTTTCACTGTAACTGAAATTACCTATACTGTAATACATCGCACAGAGCGGTTTCTATAGTACGGATAAAAACATTTTTTTAATTAATTTATTGTTTGACAAAACTGTTTGTTTCCATGCCTCGATTAGCACGGATTCAAAAAGCACTGTATATTAGCGGAGCCGATTTACCGTAATGTGTGAGGTATTACTGTATTTGGTATCTGTACAGTGTAAATTTAAAATAATAATATCAAATTACGTTTAGATTTTAGATATTAAATTTTAAATTCCTAAAAATAAAACTTATATCACATAATATATAAATTTATAAATAATCAACAAGTTATAAATAATAAAAATACAGTCGAACTTACAATAATCAGTCGAATTAACAATGACTAAAATTACGATCATATAGAAATAAACCTAAAGTCTTTAAGGCTAACGAACACGAAATTAGTAAGATTTATGTTACAAAAAATCAGAAAGATTTATAGATCAACAAACACAAAATTATAAGGATTTATAGATTATCAAACACATAATTAAAAAGATTTATTTAATCTCATCAGAAGAATATTTTGTAAAATTTCATCTCCTAAATTTTCTCTTAAAGATGTTTAATAACGTATTAAAAATAACGTTATAAAATAACTTTTTATGAATCGTTATAACGTTTTATAATCGTAATCGTTATGAATATTATAACGTCATATAACGTTATTATTATATCGTTACGTTGTTGTATTAAAAATTGTAGTTGAATTGTTTTGTTGATTACGTTACGTTATCCATCCCTGGTTTTGTAGGTATTACAAAAAACCCTTATAATATTACCTATGTGTCACTATGGGGGTATGGTCAGAAATCGTTTTTTTTTTTTTTTTTTAATCGGTTGTATAGTGACTCAGGAGTGTACATACAAAATTTCAGGTCGATCTGAGCAAAATTAACGAAGTTATCGGCTTAACAATACAAATAACTCAAATTCATATTTTCGCGCAAATCGTGTGTTATAGCGTTCCTTTCAGAACGCTGCTTTATTAGCCGCGCGCAGCTCTTATATACGTAATAGTAGAGTCTTCCCACTCTATGCACACACCTGTCTGTGCTATATTTGTGTAAAAAGACTTATATATGTGACTTGTAGTAGTATACATTCATTTCATCGAGCAGTTACGGTACACGTGTTTCGTAATTTTTTGAGGAATTTTATTTTTCAAGTCGGTGAGACATGTAACTCGAAAACTACTCGACCGATCTTTCTGAAATTTTGCACACTATTTCTGTAGGCAATTTACTAGGTAACGCTGTCGAGATATATTTTTTTTTTCTTGCTTATTTTTTTTTATGGAATTTTTTTCAACTGAAAACAGACATTTCGAAAAAAAAAATTCCGTTTTTTTCGTTTTTTTGACTTCAAACTTATACCAAAAATTAAATTATCTAGATATTGGAAAAAACTCGACAGCGTTACCTCAAGAAACTCATAAACTAACGAAATATTTTTGGTTTTTTTGTTTTAGATGATCCAGTCATTAGTTATGTGTCTCACCGCAAATCAACTCTTTGTCCTGAACGAAAATTTCAAATTCATGTCACGAACTTAATTTTCGATATTTTTCAATAAAAATTTTTTTGGATACTCTTCAAAGGTTGTTCTTTACTGTCGGTATTATCCCAATCAAGTTACTATTAACAGTTTTCTAAAAAAAAATCTTGAAAATGGGTATAAAATGTGCTGCTCTCACCATACCCCCCCCCCCCTTAACACGATTTTAGCCAAAAATGTGCTAAAAAAGTTTTTTTGCCGCACCGTTTTATCCAAGGGGGTTAAACTAAAAATCTGAAAAAATTATAGGTTATGTATATTGATCTGAACCGGAAACGTAAGAGAGGAATTTTTGATCAGATTGCGTTTTTGGAAAACATTGCAGTTTTTGTGTTTTTGACAAAACTAATTATTTTTTTAATTAATGGCTAAATTATGGCTAATAATGTTATGGTATTTTTGTATTTATGGCTAAGGTAGTATGCATAAATAAATTTAATAGTTGAGAATTGAGTTCAGGTGTGTAAAGAGCTTACATGCGGAGATGGAAGCTGTTAGTACTCATGTAACGAATAAAAATGATTGTCAAAAAACTTTTTATTCAAAAAATGTTTTAAGACATCCGGCATTCTGCTGGCATCTTACACTTATTAAATACCTACAAAATTCTGAAATGTTAGAAAATTTATACATCACATTATTTTTTTTGCATTTCAATAAATTTCATTTTATTCGTCAACATGTCTGAAAAGAGACACTTAGTGAGACAATCAAATAAAAATTATGTTTTCAAAGCTAGTGGCACCACTGTCTCACTATCAGAATAAGTAGCTAGATTCAAAGTCAGCTTTATTGAAAGCTACTTGATGGCCAATATTAACAAACTAGCTTATTATCAATTGTTTGTATGTGTATTTGGTTTTATTTTTTAACATATCTTAATTTCATCGCCAGTCAGCGGATCACGGGACAGGATAGCACCCGTTAGCCAATCAAGAGACAGGGTGTCCCCAGTTAGCCAATCATGAGAACCTTAGGAAAAATTGACGTCATAATGTTACCGACACTACATACAGGCACTTGCTAATTATATAGTAAGATTATTTATTCATGAACTTTTTAAGATGGGAAAGCGATTCATTTTTACTCAGTACATTACATTTATATTGTTAAAACTAAAAATAATTTGAGACGTTAATTTATGCCTACGAAACCCTACACATTTCTGTATGTAATTATATTCGTAGATTCTTGGAGAATAAATCTTCAAAATATTGTTCTTATCGGTCAATGGATATAAGAGTGTCTAAAGTTTCATTTTTATTCGTACGAAATCCTTGATATTTCTATATATAATTATATTCGTAGATTCTTAGAAAATAAATCTGCAAAATATTGTTCATATCGGTTAAAGGATGTAAGCGTGTCTAGAGTTTCTCTTTTATGCCTACGAAACCCTAAACATTTATATATGCTATTTTATTCGCAGTTTCTTAGACAATAAATTTGCAAAATGTTATTCAGATCGGTCAAATCATATAGGAGTGTCTAGAGTTTCTTGTTTATGCCTACAAAATCCTACACATTTCTATATGTAATTATGTTCGTAGATTCTAAGAGAATAAATCTGCAAAATACCTGTCAATGAAGAAACCTCAAGAGTCCCCATTTAGCCAATCACGAGAACCTTGAAAAAATGACGTCACAGTGTTACCCATACCACAAACACACACTAGCTAATTATATATGTACGATTCATCCCGAATAATAGAATTTCCTAATTCTCAATCTTCTGCTTCATTGACTTCTTTATTCGGATTCGAACGGCTTTAAGGTTGTAGTGCTATGGTAGTTTTTCCTATATTTCTTGAATATTTTGATAATTTTCATTGTTCGATACCCCACATCTTTCGGATTTATATTTTTCGATATTGTGCAGTCAGCTCTGGGGTTGACACGTATTTAATACATAAAATAAATACCTGTCTATAAAAAGATAATAGGACTGGTCGAAACGTCACACTGACTATGTGGCTTTCATATCTGAGAGAACTTAACTTCTCTGCCTGTCTACACCTATCTAGGTGTCGGGAACCTATTATTTATTTATTATTAATAAATTTCTTTATGTTGTTTCTTTTCCAGAATTCTTCTATTGAAACTTGTTGATTGTCAACAGTCTCAAGAATTGATTAAATTTTTGTTTTAAAATTACGTTATATCTCTGTATACGAGGTATCGTTTCCAGAGGTAACGTACATGAGAGATATTACTATATTGCTAAATCAACGTCATATTCTCTCGAAATAGCTCAAGGGATGATGTAAGAAAATCCTAGATACCGAATCAGAGTTGTCGAAACTAAATGGCACAATATAAGAAGGAGGCTTTTTACTCTAAGTGCCATATATTAGATTTAGGGGGAGGGTCAGTTTGACAAATTCGAAATAAATCCTAGATAAATATCGGATCAAATAAAAGTTATCTCAACAAAAACATGTTTCGTTGAGAAATTGCTGATTGAGGGATGAAATTTTTGCCTCAAATCTAAAATTACTATAGAAAAAATATGAGTCATCATTTTTTATGTCCATCTGGCACATACCTTCACATTAGGTTCAGATAAGAAGACCACAAATTGCAATGACTTGTTACGATTACATTGTTTTTTATAGAAACTATTGATTACTCGCATGTCCCCTGCCTTACAAAAACTGTGATATTTATGCACTTTGTGTACTGTTGCCATCATTGAGTTTCCGTGGTGTCATATAAGCCGGTTGATTACAGAGCTCAGATATGCGGTTTCAAACCATTTCAAAACCTATTCTGGCTTTTGTTGCAGCACCTTGAAATTGATCTAAAGATCTGCATCCGAAAAATAATAATAAATATTATTATTATTAATTTGTAAAGAACTGAAGCACAGCTTGTACTGTGGGGGCATTTCTAGGATCGGTCGAAACGTCAAGGTTGGCTAAATGAATTTAAATAATTTCATTTGTACTTCATGGTACTTACTTTGAAGGGCCCTCCACATACTGGATTCCAAGACTTGCGAGCGGTATCAAGTCTGAAAATTTAAAGGATCCGCCGGTTGGTTGCTTAGACTCTTTATGAGAGGAATAAGGGTGTTTGAATTAAAGTCTGCATTTTACTTAATCTACGTTTAATGTTTAGTTAGAATCGAAAAGTTATTGATTACATTTGAACTTACAATTTAATGCTGGTTATAAAATCTCATGAAAGACACTCAACACAAAACCTCACAATCACCGTATTCACCTCACAAGCCGCTAAACACCTCACAACACTCACGGTGTTTAACCCGTTACGAGGTTCGTTTATTTCATTTAAAACTGTCCTCAACACTTCCAGATACTTCTGGTTTTACTCACGACAAACTACCGGGTTTCTCTACCAAAATACTTGGGAGGTTCATTCACGATGACGGTTTATTCATCACTGCCTTTTGTCTCTCACAAGATTTTTCCAACTGTTTTCTTAAACTAACAATCTAGTCTCTGACCCCATTCTTTTTGTCGTTGTAAAAATAATCAGCTCTCCACATTAACAACAAACCCTTTTATAAACTTATCTTTCTATGACCAATAAATTATAAACCCAAGTGAGTAATTCTGACTCTAATTACTACGCGGTCCATCTCACTGAAAATATATTGTCGCCTATCGGCACCTGTGTAAACATTTGACCATTACTATTTTGATCTAAACAATAACGTTCTTTCAAACTAATCATATAATATACGACCGGTAAATCACTGCGTATCTCTTTAATGTTTAACTAGAAAACTATGTGATCGCTCAACTAATCCTTGAGAAAGTTTATTTTAAAGTAGATTAGTTCTTATATTTGAATAAATTGAATACTTTTTAACTAATTGAATAATTTTACTTTAAATAATAATGAAATTTTATTTCTAAAATTACCACTCCCACAGTACAATTCTAGAAAAAACAATATTATGCAGATTGAAAATCGCAAGTGCGAACATAGGGAAATAAAAAACAATAGTTATTTATGCAACAAGTGCATAAAGTAGTGCTTATGACCGCACGAGTCGTAGGCGAGTGCGGCAATTCCATGTGAAGAAAGACGCTTTATGCAAGTGTTTCATACAATATTTTTTCTAGGACTGTTTCTAATTGAAAAAATAAAAAAATTAATGTAACTTGTACCTTTTACTTTGTAACAATTTTAAAAAATAACAAATTATGAATTTTCTTTCATAATAGTAATATTAAAAGTACAGTTGTTGGAATTATTTATAGTAAATTTAGATTCAAACAATTTATTTTACTTCTTCTCTCGAAAAAAATTGTGATTTTTTTGCTTTATATCCAACTGATGGTTGTTTAAGATAAGCTATAAGCTTGGCATAGTTACAAATATCTACATTATTATTAGTAATTAATGTGGCTTTCAATTTCGAGTACGTGGACCATAATGTGGATGATTTAAAATTTCTTGATTTTTAATCGAAATAAGCTAATAATATTCGTTCTGTAAAGGAATTTATTTTATTTTGCTTACGCCATTCCATGAACAAGTTATATTTTTTTTAAATAAACATCTTATTTTTGAGCCAATGAGTTTTGCTCTGCCTTATTTGCTGTTGCGTTTATATCTGAATCTTCGTGTAATTCCATATTTATAATTTCACAATATTTAATATCACAAATTGCAAATTGATTTGAATTGTTTTCAAAACACTCTTTGATTCTTCTTCGGACTGTACCGATAAGCATCCGTCGAAGTTGCTTGTGTAACCTCCAATTATTTTGTATAAGCCTTAGGACAGGAGTGAAAAAATGAAACGCTATGGCACTTTTTTTCACACTTTTTACTTTTTTTAACTCCTACCATAAACAGGTATTTTATGCACTAAAAGAAGTAAAATAAAGTACGGTTTTTTTAACAGAAGTAGAAAAATGATTTTTCATTATTTTTCCTATATATCTTGATGAGTTAAAATAAACTATTAAAAATGTACCAACATTTGTGTAACAATGATATATTGTTATGTAATATTGTAATGAAAATAAATATAAAAGTAAATAAAATCATAAAATAACACCGATTTTCAAAACTAGCAGTAAATAAATCAATAGTTTCGCAAATTGTGTGTCCACTGTTTACACATTTAATCACTTGAATCTTTTCTTTTAACTCTTATACATTCATTGTAACAGAAGTTTATAAAAGTTTGTAATTTGACAGTTACTTGTGACTGTGACAATTGATTATGTAGAATAATTAAACTCAAGGTACCTCGAAAATCATTTATTTTTACTTCCCTATGTTCGCATTTGCGTTTATGTGTCAACAAACTACTCGGTCAATTTATAAGCTGCCACAGATTTCACAATAACAAATGTCAAATTTTACGAATATAGTAATGACACATTTCAATATTGTCATCTAGTGGTCGTTTGTAAAAACATAAAAGGTAACCCTCGTAATAAGGGAATTTTGGATTGTTAGGACCAGTGTGAAGGACGGTGCATTTGGAATGGTTTAGGGGTAAGTGTCATAGCATAGGCCACTCATAGATGGAATTAACTTCAGCTTGTAAAGACATGTGTGATAATTTCGGATTTCCAAAAACATTTCCCTGAGATTCTTTGGCTATAGAGCCATATAAACAAGGATAACTGTGTTTCGGCGCAAACAATTTGAAAACAAGTACTGGCGTCATATAATTTTATTAATAAGATTTTTTTAACATTTATCACTTTCTAAATTCTACCCTTCTGTTGTTACACATTTTGTAAATAATTTTTAAAATCGCTTTTAGGACAGTTCCCATTTTTTTTTCTTCTATCGTTTGAAATGGGCTTACTTTTAAGGAACTCTTCAGTTTTGGGGATTGCAACTCTTAAGAATTGCATAAAAACAGAAATACGTATTAAGAAAATATACCGGGTGATATCCCGGATCATACGGGAATAACATTGAAATATACATTTTTTTTATTGCTGCTTTCCATATTAACTCACAAGCTCCGTAATGGGTTTTATACGCTTCTAATAATACAGAAAACTTTTGCAATCGATTTTTATATTTTCAAATTTTTATTTCTTTTATTACGAAACGTGGGAAAATTCATAGTGGATTTGTTTTTTGAATAATCACTCATCGCCATGAATCTGACAAGTAAAACAAAACAATGTAATTTTACCTATCAATCGAAAGCTGTATCAAACATTCCTACACCTTTTAGAATTATTAAATTAATTACATTAGATAATTTATTTTATTAAGTTTAAACAATAAAACGATTGTTTTTAAATTAAATTTATCATTACTTATTTTTAGGGTTTTGTAGGTATGATTTTTTTGTCATTTTGTCGTCTGTCTGTCTGTCTGTCTGTCTGTCTGTCTGTCTGTCTGTCTGTCTGTCTGTCTGTCTGTCTGTCTGTCTGTCTGTCTGTCTGTCTATCTGTCTGTTCAGTAAAAATTGTAGCCAAACGGTTAAACCTAGAGAGTTGAAATTTGGCATGCTTATACAACTCTTTGACCCGCACATAGGGAAAATACTAAAACATCTAAAAAACATACCCCCCTAAAAATATAAACAAATATGTGCTCATCGAAAACAAAAATATTTTTTTTAAATTCTGAGTAGGGTATCAAATGAAAGCCCTTAGTACGTGGATTAACGATCATATTTTTATTTTTGCAAAATAAATTATTTTGATGCGATTTTTGCCAAAATTGTGCAAAAAAAATTTTGTCCCACACCCTGTAGCCCAGATGGTTTAAACTAAAAATCTAAAAAAATTCTAAGTAATGTATATTGGTGTGAACCGAAATAGTACAACAGGAATTTTTGATCAGATTATGTTTTCGGAAAATAACGCATTTTTTGTGGTTTTTGGTTCACAAAGTACAAAAGTTATACCAATGTAAGACACTCACATGCAAGGCGTGCGATAGCTTAATGGGTTAGGGCACTGGTGTCGTAAGCTGGAAAACGAAGGGTTTCGAGTTCGAGTACGGAGCGAATTTTATTTTTTCTGTTTTTTTTTTGCATTTTTATTATGTTGAAATTATTTTGTAAAAATTCTAGTTATATTTTGACAAATGTATTTAATTATTTAAGAGCGTAAATTTAATAACCAGTCTTATTATATGATTAACAGACGATAAATTATTTTAAAAATATCGTTCATTTTGCCGTGATTACTACATAGTAAAATTTGTCCTACACTCTCAGCATACCGCCTTCACTTATTATATACCTGCGAAACCCTGAAATGTGTGAATATTCACACTTCACATCAATTTTTCTATAATAAATGTTCAAATAAGCCACCGTTCTTTAATAAACAATGTCCAATTCTGTTATAAAAAGAATTACGTCCATTGAGCAACTAGACTTTTTGTTATAGAGGCGTATATTGTAATAATTACATTCCTCAAAGAATTAATATTTGGGTTCTATAAATTTTACTTTTAAGGTGGCCCCACAAAAAGATAAGTATTACACGGTTTCAAACCATGATAGCTGGCGGGTCAATCTATTGCGCTACCTCGACCAAGCCATATATTTGAAAACCACATATCTAAACATTCGCTTACAAATGTACAATTAATTTTAACAATTACAAATTATCTCTTCCAAAATCCATTATGTTGGAACCAGACCTCCTGATTTTCACATACTATTTCGTCAATTTCAGGGCCAACTTTAGTGACTAAAAGATCTGAGTAGATATCAGAATTTTAATTTCCTGCTATTTCAAAAGGACCAATATTAATATTATTTTTTGAGGATATTGCATTCTAGTGTTTAAACTAATCATCTGTGAAACAAATTGACAACAGAAAATTTCTGTCGCTATTAGCAGGTTCTTCTATGTCTTCAACAGAATATTTGTCTACTTTCTTCATCGAATGGTCATAATTCTTGATGACATTGCATTGTTTAGGGCTAATACTCATGCGTCTATTTCCATATTCCTTGCTGCGAAGACGGTAGACGGTTGTCTACGGAGCAGAGGGACATGGGTTCGAATTCCCCTACCTCCTTCGGATTTTTATGTTTCGGAATTGTGCAGCCAGTTCTATGGTCGGCTCAGCCTGAAGTATTTCATACTTAAAATGAGTATCTCTTTCTACAGGGATAATAGGTTCGATCGAAACATCACACGGTCCATGTGGCTTCCATCTCTATGGCCGGCAGAGAACAGAGAACTTACCTTCACTGCCCCTTATAATCCTATCTAGGCGTTGGGATCCTATTATTTTTTTTATATTTTTTATTTTGCTGCGAAATACCGTGTTTCGTACTGTTCCCACGTTTCGTAGTAAATGGTATAAAAAAAAACTGATATTAAAATCAATTACAAAAGCTTTCGGAATCGTTAGAAGCGGTTAAAAGATCTGTTTCGATTAAAACCATTAAAGCACTTGTAAGTTAATATGGGAAGCAGCAATCGCAAGGAATTTGGATATCAATATTATTCTCCAATGTTAGGTTTCGGGGTAATCGTTCTACCCCGGTATATATTAGTACAGAGATGATGATTTCAAATGATTTGTAGAAAAAAAGGTCTTTGTAGTTCTGAAGATTCTAAAGAGAAATTCTAAGGTTGTGTCAAAGCAAACACATTCACGAATTAGGTTAGGAAAATCGTCAAATATATGATAATAAGCAGAATGGAATTTAACTATTAGCTGTTATATACCTGTTTTATACACGTTAAACTCAAGGCCGCTAGCTCAGGTAGAGTTAACGAGATTAGCGGGAGGTTCCACACAAATTTTTACACCCTAAAGCGGCAGATTTTTCTTTCCGCCTTATATATTTAACCCGTTATTTAAATTTACAAAATTTCAAATTAAATTTTGACCCTTCTGGGAGAAATGGTTCGATACAGCTGTATTAGTGGAACTAACCCAGTGTTTTTATTTGAATAATTTTTATTTAATATTTTCCACCTAAGAATAATGGAAAATTCTATCCAATCTACTTTAAGAGTGTTCTTTGGCTTTAAAGTCTTGTACATTAGTGTTTATGAGATAGAAATTCTTTTTGAAGCAAAAATGTAATGCAATTTTGGTAGTGTTTTTTTTTTGCATTTCTTTGTTATCATAGTTTGTAGTGGACTTGACCCCATGCCTCGGTGACTTGCTCTCAAGAAATATGTCAATTCCAGCACTCTCTTCCGGCTTTTATGTCCTACATGTAACAGTACTGGAGTGTGTACAAGTACACCATTATATACAGGTCTCACATTCACTACAGATATTGCTAAATTATGTTAAAGTACTTTTCGATATAAAATTTCAACTATATATTCTTTCACATTAAGTTTCATACGAGTTTGAGTCGTCATTTTAACTCATAGAGACATAGAGAGAACGTTAACACGGTTTATTGACGTGGTAAGTGTAACAGAGTGCGGTGGGGGAAACAAAAAGTTGCCATATTTAACTTGGTTAAAACATTTTTTTTTTTATATATATATTGGACGGATTGTAAAACAGATCAAGCCCACAAGTTACAACCACACATTAACATAATAATATAATTTTAAAATATAATTATAATATAATTTAAAAATATAATATAATTTAAATTATAATATAATTATAAAATAAAATATAATAATAATATAATTTTAAAATAACATAATTTGTTATTTCACAGTTTGTTAAAAAATAATATTCAAAACAAAAATATAAATTTTACAGGTGGTTATGCATTTATGTATATAACGGTTTATATGTTTTTTAATAAATTGATTTTTTATTTTATGAAATGAATCAGTAAAGAAGTCAACACTTTCGTAGGTGAAGGCATTTCCAGAGTTAACTATTCTATTTAACGAAGAGTTTAACATATAATTAGTTCTAGAGTAGGGTAAATAAAAGAGGGTGGTATTTCGTAAGTTTTTACCGGGGACGTAAAAGATGTTTAGACCAATTTTTTGTAATAAATCTGGGCAATCTATTATATTATTTATAATTTTAAACAAAAGTGATAGGTCCGATAGTATCCTTCTATCTTCTAGAGTTAATATCTTAAAGTAGTAACAAGGAATTAAATAATTTGTGTTAATAAGTGGGCTTTTTGTAGATAGATATCGAACATAACGTTTTTGTATTCTTTCTAATCTTTTTGTCTGAACTTCATAAAGTGTATTCCATAGTGAACTACAGTAAGCGAGCTGACTTAGAACGTAGGCATTGAATAGAGATGGGATAGAAGAAGTATTGTAGAAGAACTTGCAAGTTCTCATAATAAATCCAAGCATTTGGTAAGCTTTTTGGCAGATATTATCAATGTGTGAATCATAAGTTAGTTTATCGTCTAATAGCACGCCAAGGTCTCTAATTTTATTTACTCTAGTTATTGAAGTTAGTTGTAATGTGTAGTTAAAAATGAAAATGTTTTTATTTCTACTGAAGGTTATTAAGTTACATTTGTAAAAGTTAATAAAAAGCTGGTTATTCAAACTGTATTCGGCAAAACGATCCAAATCAGTCTGTAACAGCATGCAATCGACAGGAGTGGATATTGGCATATAAATTTTTATATCATCAGCGTATATGGTAAATTTACCATGTCTAAAACAGTTATTAACTTTTTAACAGTTATTAACATCAAATATAAAATAAAAAGTAAAGGTCCAATTTGCGAGCCCTGGATGACACCTGAATAAAAATTTAAAAATTCTGAAAGTACTCCGTACATTAACTGATATTCATGTAATATCTGGATTATGTTTTGTTTTTCTTCTTATTTTTTGGAGCTAGGAGGGAAATAGCATTATAATAATGTTGTACATAATTAAAAAATAAAAACCATAATCTACAATTTTAATAACACATTATATTAACACATACATCATACGTGTATACTGTAAATATTCTTTGTTGTATATTTTAAAAAACATATAACATATATCACATATATAACATATAACATAGTTCATAACAAAAATAATAATTTGGCTTGTCAACAGGTAAAAGTCTTACTTGACTTGATAAACTTGAATAAATTACAAATACAGTAAAATACTTACACATGAAATGATACAGGCCAATTCATTTCTTCTGCTGTAAGCTGATTCTTGTTTTTAGCGTTGCTGCGATTTTTAGATACAAATGAACAAGAATTCCACATTTTACTAAATCTGTATTGTATCTACAAAACTATATCCATTATAAAAGCTAAAAACTATGTACCAAATGGCTCATTCTTTTTTTTCCTAACATTCAAAATAATAAACTAACACAACCAACGTTACAAAACCCAACAAAGTAAACTTTACGCCCAAAATATTTTCTAAGAAGAGAGCTTCCCAATTATTTGTCATCACTTCGATCCGTTTTCCTTTTTTTTTCTGACATCATTTCACCCAAGCTCTCAAAAATTATGTTTTTAAGGGACACGTTTGTATTGAAATTGACGAGAGCGCGCTCTAAGGAAACATGTTGGTTTCTGACCCCCTAAGGAAAAATGTTGGCTTTGGAGCCCCCCGTAAGAAAAAAGATTGGGTTCGCGCCTACTATAGTTGGTCAGCATTTCCGTGTTTAATTAAATTTACTATTTTTCTATGGATTTTATTGTATTCCTGCAAAAGTCACCTAGTCCTTATCAAAAACTATAAAATATTGTGTTTGACTCGCACATAACGACTATATATTCTGCTTATTAAAAAATATTATTTTGTCCTGTAATTTAGCATCTGTAGGATAAATTATTACAATAATTGTTGTCTTTATATTTAGTGTTCATATTTTAAAAGTAAATGTTGGCTTTGCATCACACCAACGTAATTATAATAACCAATCAATCATACTACAGCCATTAAAGAAATAATAATAATGTTTAAATTTTGTAATTTGCCTGTGATTTTTTATTTTAATAATAGAAATTTATCAATGACACTATCGCGCCCGCACCGTTCCGGTTCGAATGAGAAAGGTGCCGGACGTCAACAAGGTCGACGAAAAGAGTCGTGTGACACCCGCACGTGACTGGAATAAAATAAATGTAAAAGAGGCGTAAGCGTAGACCCAACGATCAACCTCAGACTAATTAGTGAGCAGGCTAAAATCAGGCGTGTTACTCCAGTACAGATCGCGAACCCAAAATAAAAGGAAACAGGTAGGTAGAGGCGTACTTCACTGAGGGGTTGTTCTCAAAGACTGACACAAGTTCGAATGATCACCCTAGGAACATATAGGTTGAAACGGAGAGGTCCACTGTGTGATTAGGGAGGATTGAATAACCACCAATTTCTCCTCTTGAATCCCTAAACAAACGTGGAACAGACGGATTGCACGTGAGTAACCCGAAAAAATATTGTAAATAATTTTGTTAAATTGGGAAAAAAATTTAATTCAATGTAGCTAGTCTCACTAGTAAGTTTCTATAATTGGCTGGGTAGATTAAATAAATTTGCAGAAATTAATGGGTCACCCGGTAGTATTGTAGGCGAAGCGCACCTAAATTTTTCAAAATATTAGTTTCTCCCCAACTCAACCAAAATTCATTGGGGTGAGAAACTATACACAACAAAATTTACTCCACGATTGTAATAAAGTTCAGTACAGGGTTTACAAAACTATGCACTAAAAACTCGTGTATGTGAGCGAATCAACAGTCTGTATATGCCAATTACAGATAACAAGAAAACAATTAAACTCAAAGAACCAAGAAATATGCTATAATATACCAGCTATGGCCAAAATGGCATGTGTAACAAATAAATTAACCCCCAATTGCCAATACAAAAATAAAATAAAATTTATGGGCAGGTAACTAAATGTAAATAAATAAACAAAATTATCTTATAAAAAATAATAAGAAGAAAGCCACTGGTGTTGTCCAAAACACGCAGTGGGTAAAATCAACTAGTCTCAAACGACTAAGAACACGAAAATAATAATAATTAACCTAGGCAAGAGTAGAAAATGCTTAACAAAGAATAATTATTTGAACAATGAAATATAACAAGGAAAACTCAATTTGCAACCATCAAATGTTGAAATATAAAACCCTAAAACCGGGCAAACTGTAAAGTGTAGCAGAAAAACACACACACTTTTCCTTAGAGGTTGAAATATTCTAAATCGCAAATAAAAACTATCATTTGTTCAAAACACGTTGTATTGGAAAAAAAGGAAGTTATAACAAAGAGAAAAATAATGTGATTTTCTACTTACACGTTTATCTGAGTTAAATAAGATAAAAAAGGGATACTTATGTGACCGCTGGGGGTGCCGATATTCCCTTGGGATGCTGTGGTCCAGGAAGAATCTGGAACTCGTCCAAAATTCCTGACAGGTAGCCAAATAATCGCACGGATTATTTGAAGTCTGACTTAATTGGCGCCAATGGTCCACAACATTCGAATATAGAACGTAAAAAATTGCGAAGCAATATTTGTAGGTGTGTACACTGACAAGTTTGCTGCAATAATAATTTTTGCGGGACAAATAGCCGCATTGAGCGGTGACTGATCGGTCCAAACCTCTTGTCTGTACGGAAACGTTCGGTCACAAATGTAATATAAAAATAATATATCGGGTGTCTGGAAAATAGCGCACAAGATTTTCCACCCAGGTAATAATAATTTTGTTTGCGTTCAACGGGCGCAACAGACACCTTATCTGACCTCTGATATTTAACTATGTCTTTTAGGAAATTAATGTAACTGAACCGTTTATCAGTGCCCTTATTACATATCGACGTTCGATGTTGATCACAAATAGCCCTGTAACAAGATGTTCAAAACAATTTTCTCTTATGGTATGTATCAATAAATAAAATGAATAAATCAAAACTTGCAAAAAAGAGTACTAAGAAATCCACACTGGGATCTATGAGACCCCAAACACAATTCTGACCCTCACAGCACAAATTCTGCATACAAAATAAATAACTACGGCCACAAGAAGGCGGAAACTTATTGGGGACTATTAGATCCCAATGTGTCATTCCAGGGTTATGACTCATGAAAAATCTATATAAAATGCAATCTTCAGCTGTAAGAATCGATGATTGTGTATTAGATTACAAACAAGTAACAAAATGAATCAGACATGGTTATACGTACAAAGCGTTCATAAAAAATTGATAGGCGTTTGAATTTCCCGCTCATTTGACTAATTTTCTAGGTTAGTACTTGCCCATGGCGAACATGGGAAAACTTACAAAGACAAATTAAAGAGTCATTGACAAGGCAATTTATTAATTACATACATGTCTTTTGCTTATGTGGTTTTTGCTTACCAATGAAATAATGTAGAAAAATATAAGAAAATAGTCTTTTTTTCATAATAAATGCTGTAGAAATTGTCAGTGTCGCAAAACTGTCAATTTCAAATTTATCCGTATCTAAGTTTATGATGAAATGCGTCATGTACAGCTTTGATATAAACATTTAGAGATGAATATTACTAACACGGCAATGTGCTAAATTAAGTGCTTTGTATGAAGTTGCTAGGTTTGTTCAATTTTTATAGCAAACAAATTTTCCAACAAATAGAGAATTAATACAGATTTATTCTATTTTTAATTTACTGAAATTAAACTAGTTCTCACTAACACGAACATTGGTTTTATAACTCAAAATAAAATAATAAATAGTTATTTATGGAGTTTGCTAATATACT
This sequence comes from Liopterus haemorrhoidalis, assembly GCA_963971575.1. NCBI lineage: Eukaryota > Metazoa > Arthropoda > Insecta > Coleoptera > Dytiscidae > Liopterus > Liopterus haemorrhoidalis. The sequence goes on along the minus strand of OZ020617.1, from coordinate 35,479,092 downwards.
GAGGATAAAAATGGTTTTTGAATTAAAATATATAATTTTAAATATTTTTATTGCCAAGCAAATGTACATACTATTAAAGTTACAATTTAGATTACATGTACCTAATTTTAGCTATGTATTCTATACTTTATAATATGTTCATTTCAGAAAACGTACATTCAAACATATTTAATTTGTATACAATAACAAGTATTTACCGTCGCAAAATGCAAAACCCAAGTACAGTGTTACGGTTCCACGACAACTCGTCTACAGCCTTTACGTCTACGACATTTCGTATACAGACATTAGGTATACGGACTTCTCGTCTACCACGAAAATTCGTATTCAGATTTTTCGTCTACCACAAAATTTAGTATACCGACTTTACATCTACTGACATTACGTCTACCAGGTTAATTTGTCTACTAAAATATATAAATATTTCAATTTGAATATAAAAAACGTTTGTAGTTATTTATGTTCATAGTGAGATTATAGTGAGTTTTTTTTTTTTTTTATGATATTACTTTAATTTCAATAAATTTTGTTTGAAGTCAAATATACTCTCAAAATCAATTAAAATTTGCTTATTTAGAAATATTATTCAAGTTTTACTAATAAATAGGGCATTAATTGTCTATAAATATTTTTGGGTTTATAAAAACACGAAACTAATATTATTGTTAACTACACAAGTTTATTACATTCAAGTTGAAATATTTATACAGGCTATTGTGTACTCTTGCAAACAGTCAGCACTTCTTTTATTTTAAGAAATAAAGTCGAATACATGTAATCTACTTTTTACCGACCGTCAACATATATAAGGGAGGTATTGTGATCATACCGATTTTGACATTTCGAGATTTCGATGGATCTCCACGAATTGAGGTCCCTACATAACGTTTTGACTATTTTTAGCATGATGTCTGTCAGTCTGTCTGTCCGTCCGTCCGTCTGTCTGTCTGTCCGTCTGTCTGTCCGTCTGTCTGACCGTCTGTCTGTCCATCTGTCTGTGTACACGTGCAGAGCAAATTAGGCTAAAAGGATTTTTATGAAACTGCATATTTAAGCTTTTGACATCAATGACACGAGTTGTTCAACTTTTGGTAAAAATCGGTTGACTAGAAATGGGAGTTTACTCATGTCGATTTTAAGATTTTTGCGAATATTTAGCAGCAGAAAAATATTTCGAAAAAAATTTATTGAACAAAAGTTGCTATAAATGCAATAACTAATAACTTTTATTGAGACGTTTTTTGATAAAACGAAAAATTTCGACAAATATTTGTAAAATTTAATTTTTTTTTTTTTTTTTTTCATACTTACATGTAACCCCAAGTAAATATTAGGCCAAGTTATTTCTACTCTGCAGCTAGAATGTAATTTATGCAAGTACTTTTGATGGCGGTCGGTCCTGTGGTGGCCACAGCTGATTTTTTTATTAAAAGTTAGGTTTATATAGAAAAGCACAATTTGAATGTATTTGTTTAATTGGCTCTGTATAAATAAATATTTTTGTTTATAATGCAAGCATATCTTTTTTTACCGACCGTCATATATATAAGGGAGGTATTGTGATCATACCGATTTTGACATTTCGATGGATCTCCACGAATCGAGGTCCGTACATAACATTTCGACTATTTTTAGCATGATGTCTGTCGGTCTGTCTGTCCGTCTGTCTGTCCGTTTGTCTGTGTACACGGGCAGAGCAAATTCGGCTGAAAGGATTTTTATGAAACTTCATATTAAAGCTTCTGCTATGAATGGCACGAGTTGATCAACTTTTGGTAAAAATCGGTTGACTAAAAATGGGAGTTTACTCGAGTCGATTTTAAGAATTTTGTGAATATTTCACAACAGAAAAATATTTCGAAAAAATTTATTGAACAAAAGTTGCTATAAAAGCAATAATTAATAACTTTTATTTGAGACGTTTTTTTGATAAAACGAAAAAAGTCTAAATTTTTTCATACTTATATGTAACGTTTCCATGGTCATGATAAATAATATCTCTGTTAGAAAATATTAGGCCAAGTTATTTCTACTATGCTGCTAAATAAATACATTATTTTATATAAGAACTTTATGATGGCTGTCGGTCCTGTGGTGGCCACAGCTGATTTTTAATATTGATTTGTTGCATTAAAAATGTAATTTTTTTTTTTGTAGTTAATTACATATGAAATTGTAAATTGCATACATTTAATTTTATCCGCATTATAACTGAATTTGAAGCACCGTATCATCTTTTTACTAATATCCCTAAAACTTGTTTTTTATAAATTGCTTAAAATAAAATAAAATAAAATTTTATTTTAGTAGACGAATTAACCTGGTAGACGTAATGTCAGTAGACGTAAAGTCGGTATACTAAATGTCGTGGTAGACGAAAAATCTGTATACGAATTGTCGTGGTAGACGAGAAGTCCGTATACCTAATGTCTGTATACGAAATGTCGTAGACGTAAAGTCTGTAGACGCGTTGTCGTGACCCCAGTGTTACAGAATCATATGTTATATGGGTCACACTAGAATAATGAAGAATAAGATAAATGTTTAACATTTTTAGGATTTAATTTTAAACATAAATCAAAGTAGTTCTCTTCAACAATGATATACTTGGCCATTCTTTTCTTCCACTTCTTAAAAGCTTCCAGGCAATATTCTTTCAGAATCCCTTCAGAATAATCATTAATTATAGCATTAAACACTTCTTCAAACGAAAACCTTCTTGTTCGTAATTTTATTTAAGCCCAAAACATAGCCAAATGTCTTACATTGCCAAATCGGGTGAATTTGACGAGTGTTGTATTACTTTTGTATTTTTTTCGCCAAAAACTGGAGAATTGAAGCTATCTTATGGTAAGACGCATTATCATGATGTAGCACAATCCTTTTTTCTGTAATTCTACTGAACGCTTCAGACAACAAAATTTCATTGTACCATTTAGCTGCAACTGTCCTCTATCCATCCAGCTTAATTGTGTTTACCAGGCCCGAACTTCTAAAAAATTCTGCATACATTACTTTTTTCATGGCTTGCTGCTTCTTGGTTATTGTTGGAGTGTCCCTATCTTCATGAATCAATACACGACTCTCTTAGAGCGTAGTTACGTCGAAACAAGAAATATAAGTCACCTGTCACAATTTTTAAAAAAATTTAATGTCCGCCACTATTTAAGTTTGAAGTTTCATGGTAAATTCTTACATTCTCCGCATTTTAGAAATTATAAAGTCGATGTGGCAAAAAACGCTTAACAACTTTTTTAAATGCAGTTAATCGTGCTTGGTTCTGCCAAAAGCAAAGGACACAATTTTAAGTTGATGCTTTATTACCGCATGAGTTTTTATTGTCTTCTTCAATTATCTTAACAGCAGCAAGAATTTTTTCTTTTTTTTTTTTCGGTAACAGCTGTTAGAGGGCACTCTGCTTCTTTTTGGTGGTTAACATAATTCCGGCCTCGTTCAAATATTACACCAGAGGTAAATTGTAGCCAAAAAAGGTGCTTGTTCACAAAAAAACTGAATTTAAACTTTCTTTGCACTCAGCGATAAAGGCTCACTTGACTGAAAACTACAGCGCCATTCTCAGCCAAAAGAATTTAACTTTTGCAAAAAGGATTCAACTTTTAGAATTATGCCTTTTTTGAAACATACCAGGTGGTTTCATCTCCTCATTTGCACGCAAAAACAAAAACTTCGGGAAAAACATTTGAAAGGAACAGAAATTATCTTTTCACATATCCATTTCTTAGGGTTTTGTTCACTCATGTGTCTGTCTGTACGGTATAAATTGTAGCCAAATGGCTTAACATAGAAAGTTGAAATTTGGCATGCTTATACAACTCTTTGACCCACATATAGGAAAAATACTGTCACAAGTGGCCTGGTGTGTCTCTTCAACTGAGGGTTGAGGGACTATGTTCTCGGATGCTACTACCGAAATGAATACGTTCGGGTTAATCTAATACAAAGGTTCCAAAGTATAGAAGGGGCTCAAAGACTTGACTTATATTAAGGCTACTAAGGCAATGGTTGTACAAGCAATGACAACGATTAGGAAAACAATAAGTAGGCAACAGCAGACGCAGTTACTCATAGCTTACGAGAGGATTTTTGGTAATAAGTCAACACCTTTCGGATGGTACATAATGTCATGTAGGGAAAATAAAGTTAAATACATCTCTGTATTTTGTAAGAATATAAAAGAAAACATTCTTTATTAGTCCCAAAATATTAGCGACTAAATTCAAATAATTTAAACTAGTTAAAATATGCGTGACCTCGACACGCGTATTGAACAGAATCTAGAAATAAGTGGTTTACATCATTTCGGGTAATGGAAATTCCAAGCCACATTATGGAATGACCTAATATAAAAACGTCACGATGAAACGTGGGAAAATTATAACCAAATTCCGTTCAAAAACCCCAGAACGAACTATATAAGACGGATTAAGATCTAGCTAATTATCAGTCATCAGTCACTCACCATCATCAACAGATCTTGTCAGTGTCTACAGTTTTTGAAAAGTTATTTACAAGTCTTATTATGACTACCATGTAAGTACATTTTAGTTTATTAATTATTTGTCTGAAGATTGCTTAAAAGCCCTACTATTTGTTGGTCTGTAGTTCCCGTAACTATTTCTTTCATTCGAGTACCCCGCGTTTTGATTATAATTCCTGAATCCACTATTATTACCTAAACTCAGTTTTTCTATTGCTTTAGTTAAATCTGATATAGGGTCACTATTCTCGTTTGATTCCTTTTGTTCTTCTTCGACTATTACATCGATTAACTTTTTCAAGTCTTTTAGGGTGTTCGGTGTTAAAATATTTATTCGCTTTTTAAATTGAGGCAGCATACCGCGGATTATAAACGATTTTTGTTCGTCTTCTCGCATTTCTGGGTCTACTTTATCACAAAGTTCTAAAGTCGAAAAATAGTAAGTTCGTAGATTTTCTCCTAACATCTGCCGACGGTCATGCAAGCGTCCTCGCATGCTATCGCGGTAGTTTACAGGAAAGAATGCACGTTCGAACTCTTTTTCTACTTGTTCCCAAGTAGCTTCACCTTGTTCTGCAGCCAGATTTCGATACCAGGCTCTTGCATGTCCCTTTAAGTATGAACCCAAGTGAGACAGTTTCAAACGATTGTCCCACTTGTTGCTTCTTGCGGCTAAATTATAATTCAGTAAAAATTCAGGTGCTTCTATGCCGTTGGTTGGGTCAAAGTAGTCTGGTTGCGTGAATTTTGGTTTAACCGATGTACTATCTTCCGGTGATAGTGCCTGACTCAAAGTTACGTCCATGTTAGGCGGGTTTGTATTTATAATCTGTTCAAAATGTTCTAGATCTTGTGCTTCTATTAGTTTTTCGTGTATTTCCGGTATTAGGTTAAATTGTTGGTTATCTAGGGCTTCGTTTAATTTTTCGCGTAATAATTCTACTTCTATTTTTTCTGGGGTTTTTTGATCTGTAGGGATATAATATAATGTTTGATTTGGATTTGAATCTGAATCGCTATCGCTTGAACTAAATTGTTTCTGTGAGCTTGTAGTATCTATTGTTGATACGCTTGGAGGTGTTCTATAGATTTTATCTTTTCTTTCGAAATAAGTTGTACTGCTTAATGCAGTATTTGTGTTTTTGGGAGAATTTTTATCTGAGTTTGATTCAACTGAATTAGACCGTTGTCTTCTACTCGTAACCGATTTCTTTTCACCGACCGATTGGCTTCTAGTTTTAATCGTAGTTGTGGGAATCAATTTTTTTATTCTTTGTACGACTAACTTTTTTGGACTATTGCTTTCCATAATTTCCAGCCATGGTAAGAGAAAAAGGAGTTAGGAAAACAATAAGTAGGCAACAGCAGACGCAGTTACTCATAGCTTACGAGAGGATTTTTGGAAATAAGACCCACTGTGACTTGTTATAACCTGTAAAATGCCAAACTGGGGGCATGATAGAAAACACTGATTGAATGGTAACAGTAAGACTATTTATTAAACTTTATAATTACAACTATTATATCTCTATAAGTATTTATTAAAATAAATGTTTTTACTCTTAAACTATTTATTTGATTACTTCCTAAGTTAATATAACTGACAAGGCCCTGTCGATATAATATAAATATTAACACTCCGTCGGGTCTATTCTGTATCTTAAAAAGTTAAAAATTAACCTCAAGGTCGAAGTTAAAAAATTTTAACCACGCTTTACAATATTTTGTTATTCTGTAACTCTATGACGTTTAAATTTTAACCTCAATGTGGTTAATTCAGTAGGTTATATTCGGAATTTTAACTCCAGCCAAATACAAGGCGTCAATTTTTAACCAGCTGTAATTCTAACCTCTAAACGTCAAATAGACAGAAAAAAATGCATTTTTAGAATTAATCATGGCAAGTCTGTTTATTTTAAACCAATTATTACTTGAACAAATTGAACATCAAGAGGTTAATAAGTAAAAAAGTAATATAGGTGAATAAAAAAAATATATATAAAAATGCTTTTTAGGAGATTAGTTCAAATTAAACAAAGGCAACTGCGTGATATGAGTGACCCTTTTAATTTACCAGAAGAAACATTTTAAAATATTTTCATTTGTCTAAAACTTATACGGAATATCTCGTTTTACAAATGTTGTTTGAAAATCTGAGAAGAACCAAAAGATTTCCCAATATATTGCAAGTAAATATTTAAAACTTTAAAATCGTGATACATTTATAAATTTTGATTTCTCTGTTTAAAAATAAAAATAAGGTAAACATAACCTGAAAAGAAAAGTATCTTAATATAGAAGAATGAAAAGCCTATACTTATTATGCCTATGCCACCCATAATTATTTATGTATAAATATTGTACATTTCCGCAATATATATTTATTATATTTGATCGTTGTTCATTCATGATTCAACCATAACACATGTTTACATTAAATCCACACTTACACTAGCAAAATACCTTCCCTTGTAGATAATTTCAAAACATAATTTTAACCATAAGGTTAAAATGTTAGAACTTAACGCTTGGGTTATAACCTGAGATACAGAATAAGAAACAAGGTTCAAATTTTAACGCCTAGTTAAAATGTTACTTTTTAACCATCATTTTTAACCTAATCTTTTTAACCACAAAAGATACAGAATAGACCCGCGTCAGTGTTCGACCAAAAACAAATAGTAGGGCTTTTAAGCAATCTTCAGACAAATAATTAATAAACTAAAATCTACTTACATGGTAGTCATAATAAGACTTATAAATAACTTTTCAAAAACTGTAGACACTGACAAGATCTGTTGATGATGGTGAGTGACTGATGACTGATAATTAGCTAGATCTTAATCCGTCTTATATAGTTTGTTCTGGGGCTTTTGAACGGAATTTGGTTATAATTTTCCCATGTTTCATCGTGACGTTTTTATATTAGGTCATTCCATAATGTGGCTTGGAATTTTCATTACCCGAAATGATGTAAACCACTTATTTCTAGATTCTGTTCAATACGCGTGTCGAGGTCACGAATGTTTTAATTAGTTTAAATTATTTGAATTTAGTCGCTAATATTTTGGGACTAATAAAGAATGTTTTCTTTTATATTTTTACAAAATACAAAGATGTATTTAACTTTATTTTCCCTACATGACAATACTGAGAGTTCAAAAAAAAAACACTCTCGAAATAAATATAAACAATTATGTATTTAATAATCGGTGCAAGCAGATTGATTTGAACAATATTTATAAAATTGTAAACAATATGATGGATTGTCCAGATATCTTGGAACTTATTAATTTTAACGTACCGTTAGTAAATATTAGGCGAAACAATACTTTTTATTTTAATAGCAGAAATACTAACGCGGGTAGAAACTCACCACTGAACAGAATTATGATTCTTTTTGATAAATATTTTAATAGTAGTGATATTTTTTTCCTATCGTTTTCACAGTTTAAATCTGAAATTAGATCCTTGCTCCCTCAGTAACTGTCACTTGTACATTTCATTTCCTATTGATTTTTGTGAATATATATGTCTATTTTATCTATTACTTTTATATCTTTTTTTCTTTTCTTTGTATTATGTAATATATATAATATGTAATATATTTGTATTATGGCTTTCTGATAACTCCATGAAGTCAACTTTTATTTCTTAAAGATTATATTTTATATTTTGTACAATTTTGTAATGTGTGGGAATTTGTAGGAGACTTGTCTCTGTTTTATTCCCCGAATAGAATAAAAATAAAAAAAATAAATAAAAAAAAATAAATAAAAAAATAAATGTATTTTTTTAAATTTTGAGTTGCAAACCAAATTAAACCTCTTAATGCGGGGACCAACAGGTAAATTTTTATTTTTGAAAAATCATATTTTTTAAAGAATTTTTGCCAAAAATATGTAAAAAAAACTTTTGTCCCCCACCCTATCTCTCAGAGTGGTTGATATAAAAATCTGAAAAAAAAACTCCATAATGAACATTGATGGGAACCGAAATATTTTTTTAACTATTGTGTTGTATCGAAAGAAAACTCTTAAGATGTTAAATAAGTAAAAAAGTTCTTTTTTTTTTTAAATTCGATTTTTTTTTTTAACAAAATTTTAGAAATGTGCTAAAAGAAATTCTTGTCACGGCCTTTTACCCAAAGGGGTTTAACTAAAAATCTGAAAAAAATTTAGGTAATATATATTGATCTGAACCGGAAGCGTAGAAGAGGAATTTTTGATCCAATTGCATTTTTTGAAAAATATTATAGTTTTTGTGTTTGTGACAAAATTAATAATTTTTTTAATTCATGGCTAAATTATGGCTAGTAATTTTATGGATTTTTTGTATTTATGGCTAAGATAGTGTGTCTCTTTTTGAAATAAAAAATATAATAAAAAATATTTAACCGAGTTTTGAACACCACACTACACTAGTAATTTATTTATTTATTTATTTAATACATCTGTCCCAACAGCATAGCAAAAATTGGACAGGAACATAATTAACAATATTAAGACTTAAATACTAAAAACTATTAAACCAAAGAAAATACAATATACAAAAATGAGTAATTACTAGAACAGTTCAATTGTTGTATTCTGCTCATAATATGAACACATCATGTTCAATGGGGATTTAAGAAATAGATTGCTACGTGCCTGAGGAAGATAAAAAAGTGAGGAATGCCTTGTACGGAAAGATGCCTTGTACGGAAATTTAATTGCTGAAAGGAAGGTGGATCGTCAATTAGATTTGATGCTAATTTTTTCAGATAATTTGTGGAGCTATCCTGGGAATTAATGAAATACTTATAAATCTAATAACACATTGTTAATAGTGGGAAATACATTACTGAAATTTAAATAAAAATTTATGTGAAGTGTGAATTTTCACACATTTCAGGGTTTCGCGGGTATTACTAACTGAATGATGATTATTTGGAGTGCCAAAACAAATTTTATGTTAAAATATTTATTTATTAATTTGAATTCGAATGCCTAATGCCATTATTTGGGTTTCTAAATATTTGCAGTATTTTTTTATGTACCATGTTCATTAATATTTTGAAAATTGCGCCTACGGTTTCCATTGGTTGTTTAAGTCATAAACTCCGCCCCTCTGATTTCGTATACATTCAAACATAGAATTAAATTATAATTTCAACACTTCCCACTGGTTATTAAATTTACGCTTTTACAAATTAAATGCAACATTTGCCAAAATATAACTAGAATTTTGACAAAATAATTTAAAGAAAATAAAAATGGAAAAAAAAACAGAACAAATAAATATTGACGGGATTCGAACAGTAGTTTTGCAACTTACGAACCAAGAACGTTACCACGGAACTATGGATGTTCACTCGTTTAGTTTGTTAAATAGATTAAATATTTTACATATTTTAGTTAAAAACACAAAAACTGCGTTATTTTCCGAAAACATAATCTGTTCAAAAATTCCTGTTGTACTATTCCGGTTTACACCAATGTACATTACTTAGAATTTTTTCAGATTTTTATTTTAAACCATCTGGGCTACAGGGCGTGGGACAAATTTTTTTTTCCACAATTTTGGCATAAATCGCGTTAAAATAATTTATTTTGCAAAAATAAAAATTTGATCGTTAATCCACGTACCAAGGGCTTTCATTTGATACCCTACACAGAATTGTAAAAAAATATTATTTTTTTGCGATGATCATATATTTGTTTATATTTTTAGGGGGATATGTTTTTTAGATGTTTTAGTATTTTTCCTATGTGCGGGTCAAAGAGTTGTATAAGCATGCCGAATTTCAATTCTCTAGGTTTAGCCGTTTGGCTACAATTTTTACCGAACAGACAGACAAACAGACAGACATACAGACAGACAGACAGACAGACAGACAGACAGACAGACAGACGACAAAATGATGGTATAAGGGTTTTTTGGTCATACATACAAAACCCTAAAAAATGAAGTCTTTTGTCAATATACTTCTTATTAATCTAATGTAGATTTAAATTCGGAGTAAATTCAGAAAATTTTGCTGGGATTTTTGAAATATTACTTAAATTTTGTTTAAAACAATTAAATGGAAATAATGAATAAAAACTATTATCAAAAATCTGTTGATTTTGATGTGATTATAGAACAAAAGTTCCTAGACACCTGTATTATGTTGGCTTCTTACACTTAAATTAAATACCTACAAAACCCTGAAATGTGTGTGAATTCACACTTCACATCAATTTTTTTAATTTGAATTAACTCCATAAAATGCTCACAGATCAACCGAGAATAATCTCACCCCAGATCTAAACGTAACTTTCTGTCCGAATTTTAGTGCTATTCTGGTAAACAAGAAAAAACCGTTTTAGGAATGAAGGACCTCAAAAATCTAGCAAATACTTGCCCGCTGAACACAAAAATTTTTATGAAGAAATCTTGAAATGGTCCTCTACGCCTAAGTAAAAACAAAAAATACTTTCGGTACTCTTGAAAATGTTAAATAAACAAATTAAACTAGCATATCTTCTATTCAGATACCCGGAAAATACCCACTGATTTCGAGTAGGTTTCATCTCGGATAATTTTAAAAGCAATTTGAAAGCTCCTTTTTTTTCTTATTTACTGCTTGTTAGATTGATGTAGAAAAGTATATTATTCCTGTTAGTTTTTTACCATTGGTTTTGGAAAAAAACACTTTTTTTTATTCTAAAAATATTTATTTATCAGACATGAGCTCTTTTCGATATAATTGATTCAATTATACCTGAAGAGGAATGGTAATGTTCCTCTTTAAGTACATAGTTCATCGTGCACTAGCGTGTAACTATGCTATTGAAAAAGGATTAAACAACCCACGACAAAATTAATCTTATAAATGAATTTATTTAAGAGTTTATGAAAGGTTAATCTAATAGAAGCTGTTTTCATGAAACCATTCAAATCTTCCCATGACCTCTTTCTTCATTATTTAATTAAAACATGAATTACCCACTATTCTATTCAAATCAATACAAGCTCTAATAAGCAGCAAAAAGCACCTTTACTAAGCAGGAAGCATATATCAATAAGAGAATATTAGATTTCAAAAGCATTAATTATTAAGTATTAATTTCTTCGATACAATACAGGTTTGAGCATTTCAATATGCAATCTAAACGATTTGCATCTTGTAAATACCCCGTTTACATTTCTAGTAATTTAGTTTCAAATGTTGCCTTTTCGAATGAAATCGGATCGCATATGTAGCTGAGTTGGTTCAACGACCAAATCCACCCATTATATATCTGGAATATACACGAGGTATTTCTGCACTAGAATTAATTGGATTACCGTGTCAGTGAAAACTGTAATGAAATTGAAATATTGGAAAGGGGAAAATTGCAATTTAGGATAAGAATTGATGTTTTTCATTTGAATTGAATTAAAAATTGATTACAGTTTAGAGTTTCGTAGATAAAACCAAGATGTTACCCATATGTCTGTTTAAGGTGACCAACCATCCAGAATTTAATGGGACATCCCGAATTTTGGCACGCTGGAGAGGTGTCCCGAACAAACCCTAAGCGGGCCACCATTTGTAACGATTTTTCACCAAATTCAGAAGTGTGCCAAATACTCAGTAAAAGTATATCAAATGCCAAATACTGATAAAATTATTTGAAATAACAAATATTATTAGTCATCACTGATAAAAAGTATTTGAAGTAATTTATTTGAAATACCTTATATGCATTTGAAATACTAGAAGTATTTGAAATACTAGGAAATATTTGAAATATGTACTAGTGAAATATTTGTAATAATAGGGAATTATTTGAAATATGTACTAGGGAAATATATGAAATACTAGGAAAATATATGAAAAATTAGTAAATATTTGAAATATGTACAATGGAACATTTGAAATAATAAGAAAATATTTGAAATGCTAGAAAAATATTTGAATAATTTGAAATACTAGGGCCGGGTTTCTTAAACTTTTTGAACCGCAGAGCATTTTTCACGAGAAGAATTCTTCGCGGAGCACTATCATTGCTGTATATATAGCTGCTATATATATATATATATATATATCGCGGAGCACAGTTTGGGAAACTCTGTACTAGGGAAATATTTGAAATATTAGGAATTATTTGAAATACTAGAGAAATATTTGACATAATAAGGATATATTTGAAATGCTAGTAAAATATGAAATATTAGGAAATATTTGAAATATTAGGAAATATTTTAAATACCTCTAAAGTAGTTGAAATCCTTTTTCAAATATTTCCAGCTCTGACCAAATGTAAAATAAATGATATAAACTATATAAAATCATAATTCGTAGACACTCTTTGTGGACATACACACTAACTTTCAAGCAGATAAGTTTGTGTTTATTTGCTACAATGCAAAAGATTGTGTTGATAAAACACTACATAATGCGTTGAAAAGACATTAAGTAAAGTGAAATAAAGCTAAAAAAGTATTACGGAAACTGAAACAAAGCTAAAAAAGTATTATAGAAAATCTGCTCCGTCGCATGGAATGGTTCACAAGTGGTTATCACAAGTGAACATCGTTGTGGTCGTACGAGCACGTATGATACTAATCGCCTGGGCCGTCCAAATCAGGTCATATCTAAAGATGACCAACTCTTTAGATTCATGATATAGTGTTGGACGACCGCCGATTGAAGATACGCGAGATAGCCAAGATTGTAAACATCTCAGACGAACGTGTGTTTCATATCCTGCACGAACATTTCGGCACGAAAAAGCTATCGGCAAGATGGGTGTCACGTACTGTGTTATTTTGAAAACTGTAGAATTAAAAATTATTTAGTATGTAATTATAGAGCACGATCTAGGATGCGGGGAAAAATTACCCCGTCATCCTTTCTTTTTGTTTGTTTCATATCGTGCACGAACATTTGAGTACGAAAAAGCTATCGACAAGATGGGGGCCAGGTACTGTGTTATTTTGAAAACTATAGAATTAAAAATGATTTAGTATGTAATTACAGGGCTCGATCTGGGATATGACGAAAAATTCTCTGTTATCCTTTCTTTTTGGTCAATATCAAGAATGAGATCGCTAGTATTTTAGCTTGGGCGCAGAAATACCTTGGTCCGCTTTTGTGTAATTATATGATAGATAATATAATATTTAATATTGTATGTATATCATAGGGTTTATCTTTGTAAAAACAGTAGAAGCCTTATATATTCAGTTCCTTATTTGTTTTAATAGTTATAGCTAATAATAATTACCTATGAACTCGTATTTTATTTAAAGTAATATTATTGTGTAAAATCTTTCTTTTCTGTTATTTATCCATTTATTTAACTTAAATAAATAATGACATCCTAAAAAATTCCCTGTGGCTACACTTTCACCGTTCCAGTATTGGTTTTTGTTAATTACTAATTTCACACTCCATACCCCTGTTTTTGTTTGACTTTTTCTGTTCTAATTTACGATAAAATTCTTCTTGAGACGTGATAATAGTAACCTTACGTTTGGTCTTACATATCGAAAAAGTTAAGCGAAAAAGAAGTCTGGTAGTTTTTCTTATAATCGTAAGTTTGTCGTCGTCGTTTCATTTTCAGTAACTTCATTTTAATTGAGTTAACTTTTAATAGCAATAACAACAACGATTTACATTATTTTCAGCGATAGATTTATAAAAAATAGATTGGTTACATGATAAGGATTGACAATAGAGCGGTAAAAATCTCGGAAAGAAAAAATATTTTTTTGTCCACCTCGCAAGGGTCAAGGATGATTTCGCAAAGGAGAGATTAGGTGATAGGAAATCAGTTAATAATATTCAATACTAGCATTATAAATTTCTTGTTCTATGACTACGTAGGTGTGCCGCAAAATTTTTCTTCTTTGGAAAATGTGCCACGAAAGTAAAAAGATTTGGAAACACTGGTCTAACCTAACTAAACCTAACCGTTTGTCACTTCAAAACTCTGTAAATTTGTTTGAGATAAAACGACTAAACTTAATTCATTTCATGAAACGATTGCGATTAACTTACAACAGAATCACAATTCAACTGAAAATAATCAACTGAATCAATTTTTCGTCACTATTAGCTTGATTCACAATTTGACAATCAGCTGTAGTAGCATAGTAAGCAGCGTGCGCAAACGACATGTACGCACGTAGTAGTAAAAATACCATAGAAAAAAAGACGTTCAGTTTTTCCAGAATTTTCCAATTTTCCGGACAACTTTTCCAATTTTTTTCCCCTAAAAACCTTATTCGTACTATTTCGAACATTTCAAAAAAAAAAAAAAATAGCCAAATCAGTCTAGCCGTTCTCAAGTGATGCGCTTACCAACGAACAGCATTTAATTTTTATTTATATAGATACCAAGAAAACCCAAACTCTTAACGAAGTCTTTGCCTGCCGTCGTTACGTCTAATCTCCTTGGCATCTAGTATACTATCCTGTAGATTTAGCGACGTGCCTTGTGCCCGGTTTACATAAAGTCCATTCTACATTATACTTTTTTCATTACTACTCAACTCAGACGTCATTTCATCTTTTGATACTGCAGAATATAGTGGGGGAAAAAATAAGAGACAGTGATATATCTTATACCTTCCATCTCTTATTACTTTTCATTGCCAACTTAAAAATTTTTAGGTTCAGATGGCAGACAACAATTTGGTTATAGTAAACCAATTTATAAATATTGTTTAATTGTGCTAAGTTTATATTTAATTATATGTTCTAAATTAACTTCTTATCAACTTAATAAACTACTAAAAGTTAAGTTGTAAACAAAAACTAAAAAGTTGCTGGATACGACTGATAAGTATACAACTGTCATCCAAAACTACCTCCGGTCAAATTTTTGGTTGACAGTTCTGTACTTTTCAGTAGTACCAACACCAACTTTTTTGTTTTTGTTTACAACTTAACTTTTAGTAGTTTATTAAGTTGATAAGAAGTTTATTTAGAACATATAATTAAATATAAACTTAGCACAATTAAACAATATTTATAAATTGATTTACTATAACCAAATTGTTGTCTGCCGTCTGAACCTAAACATTTTTAGGTTGGCAATGAAAAGTAATAAGAGATGGAAGTTATAAAATATATCAGTCTCTTATTTCCCCCCCCCCCCCCCACTATATTCTGTAGTATCAAAAGTTGAAATGACGTCAGAGTTGGATAATATTGAAAAAAGTATTGAAAAAAGTATAATGTAGAATGGACTTTACGCTAGTAAACAGGATAGCTACTAGGTCCAGTGGATATCCCGTTCACTAGACTGCGTCGTAACTAAGATAGTAGACAGTTTACACGCAACACGTTACTCAATTGTTCCGTCGATTCAAATATGAAGACAAAAGGTGCATACACACTAAGTGGTACTATTAGACCGGGAGCTCATGACATTTTTGGTCTCCGATTTCATACAGCATGCCTTTTGGAGGAGAGAATATTTACCCTGTGACAACAAAAAAGGGATGGTACTAAACCCTTGCACGCTTTCCGGTCATAGGGAAAATTGCATTTCCACTTGCACAAAATTTTTGTGTTTTTCTCTGATTTAATATTGCTTGCCCTTTTGTCAAAAGAAAGTTATAACAAATTTAAAGTCTTTTAATTATAGGCATGCTGTATGAAAACGGGGAAAATCATATTTTTTTATTACAAGATCACATGACCGTTTGAACCCTTTAGGACCCTCCGAATCGCATGCATATATTTAAAAGACTTTAAATTTGTTATAACTTTCTTTTGACAAAAGGGCAAGCAATATTAAATCAGAGAAAAGCACAAAAATTTTGTGTTTAAGTGGAAATGCAATTTTCCCTATGACCGGAAAGCGTGTAGGGGTTTAGTACAATTCCTTTTTTGTTGTCACAGGTTAATATTCTCTCCTCCAAAAGGCATGCTGTATGAAATCGGAGACCAAAAACTGTCATGAGCTCCCGGTCTATATTCTTATACGGATAGACCGATTTTCAAAAACCAAACGGCCTAGGCAGCTGATCCGCGTTTTTTTCAGTACTTTCTGTAGCGTTTACAGGTAGTTCTATTTTTCCTGGGATCTCGCGATTTAGTTTTTCGCGAGTTTTTTCATCCCGATGGATTTTCGAAAATTAAACCGCATATGTAACGAACCGTGTTTATATAGTGTTTAAGCTTTAATATAATTTATATTCTTAAATTATTAAGAATATAAATTATTCTTAATAATTTTGCCCTGGTCGCAGAAGGGAGTAAAATAAACTATTTTAAACTTCATGAGTAGTTAATGGGTCTCACCAGTGGGTCACTCTCACTAGAGATAATATTTGTTTGATATGTAATAGAAGTTAAACTAACAGGAACTAGTAGGGTCTCGGTGAGTACCTACTGTGCGCTCTTGACCAGTACAAACCAGCGTCAGTAACAAGTGTTGTCGGTGATGGTAATTTGCAACCAGCAACCTGCTTTCATTATGCGTGTAACCTTATCCAGCTCCACTTGAGGCTGGCACGCGCTGTACGATATCGCAGACACCAGTAAAGTATTTACAATACGAAATGGCCGGTCTTGTTAAGAAGTTTAACAATGGAATAATGGGTTTATGGCAGTAATCCTAGGACTTATTGCAGTAAAACGAATATAAGGGGTATTAAGGGAATTTTAAATTTAAATCGAATAGATGCTACTGAAGTTTCCTAAAAACCATTAAGGATATTTTCCAAATTAATAATCCTATTGTTTCTAAATTTTAGGGGTTGTTATACTTGTTTGTTAGTTAATTTTCAACATTCAAAGAAAAATGTCATTTATCAGAAGATTGCAAAGTTCTGATAATGAACGTTCATAAAAAGTTATTTTCGGAAGGTAATGACAAACCTATACTTAAAACTGTGGAATTAACTAGTGTTCGCCAACGGAGTGGCCGAGTGCATGAAGTCGCGCGGTTTTAGACTGGTAGAAACAGTCTGTTCTGGGCGGTCGGTGGTTCGAGCCTCCTTCGTTGGTGATATTATTCGGGCGAGAATAATATGTTTACATTACTCTCATTTTCACAATCATTCACCCCTCATCCAGGTGTAGGAGCTCACCCCCTGGCATCGGCGATTAGCCTCGTTGCAGAAATAGGCCGATGTAAAATAAATTAAAAAAAAACTAGTGTTCCATACAGAACAATTCAACGTATCATTGTTCGTGGCAAAAATCAGCAGCGAAAATGATCCGATTTACAAGTTTTCAAGAAAATAGATAGTTTTATGTCTAAAGCAATAATATATAAAATATACGACTATTATTCGAAAAATATAGTGCCGACTGTGCATCTTTTAATAAAAAAGTTTTGAAGAAGACGGAATAGAATTTCCATACAAATTTAGCCATATGTAACTAATATGGAACCAATTAAAAGGTAATGTGCGTCGGAAAAATACAACACCGACAGAAAGTGACATTGTAGTACAATTAATTAAAGATGAAACAAGTGCAAAAAGTAGTGATTTGTGGAAAAAATGTGTAGAACATGTAAAGACAATTGAAACAATTTTTTTTTATAAATCCACCAAATAAATCTTCAATAATTATTAATTTAAATGACAGTGGTAGTGAAACAAACTCTGATAGTGATATAAACAATGATAATAGTGATAATGATTAATATTTTAATAATTTTAAATTGACAAGTTCAAAAAAATAATTATTTTTGATTGTGCAAATTTGAAGTATTTAATATAGACTATAAAGACTTTAAAACAAAACGATTTTTAAACATGGCTATATTTATAATTCAAATATAGCCAGTCCTAAGTTTGATAAAAATGTGTAGGAATATCATGTCAGTATATACAGTTCATTCTAAATTGCCTATAAGAAAACACGTTTATTTTAAATAATTATTACGGTTCTGTCAACAACTATTAACAGAACCATAAACTCAGCAGGTATAATGATTATACTGTCAGCCATTATTGGAATCGATAAGTTAGGGTGGCCATTTCGTATTGTAAATACTATAATACAGCGGATATCTGCCTTTATCATTTAACCTCTCAAGTTTGTACCAAGCATCCAGTAGCATAGCCGGGACAGCTTCATGGAGGGAGGGTTAAATAAAATGGGCAACAAAAAACTAACGAACGAAAAAAAATGGTTAGAGAGTACCTAAAAAACAGTACGACGAATTGAAGTGATAACGAAAAACAAAATTTAAAAAAAAAACCTGTTGAATAGGGCGAATTGAAGTAAGAATCAAAATAATAGTAGGGCGAATTAAAATGATGACAATAAAATCCGGCTTCATGGGGGGTTCTAATCCACCTAACCTCTACCTGCCTACGTCACTGCAAGCATCGCACACTCCGTCGCTCTTTAGGCAACTAATTTTTTTTTTTTCAGCTTAAATTCAAATAAACTCAAGCATTTTTGCAAGGAGATATTACAAAAGTGTTTTATTTTATTATTATTATTTTTTAACGCCAAATCTCGAATTTGGCGTTTAAAACTGTTGGATTTGAAGAATGAAGGTCGTAAAATTAACACAACTGACGAGAATCTATTGTACTTGCTATTCGAGCATCATCTCCATTTGGATGAAACTGTAAAAATTTATTCAAAATGTTGCATTGCTACGTGAATCTTCTTTCCAACTTTTTGAATAGGGAAGGTGCCAAATAGTGACTAACTTCACATTTTAGTCCCCCTGCAGAATTTTCTTTGGGCGCCCTAGTAACTTTGTCCAGAATAAAAAATCATTTAGCAAACCAATTGGCCTATAAATGTTGCCCCCCCCCCCTGTCGTTGAGAGTTTAGAGGGCTCATAGTAACGCCACTAGTGCCAAGGCACCTTGGGTATTAGTACAGAAATAAATAAATAACTACTGTTTTTTTTACCTTGTTATGTTCATTGCAAATAGTATTTAATTTATTTTCCTTTTTTTTTTCTTTCTTTTTTGTTAATATTCTAAAAACTCCCAATTGAAATAAAGGTATTATTAACTAATTATTAACTAACAAATTCTCCAAACAATGATGCTAAATGAGACTGGTATATTATTACAAAATTCACAGTAGACCTCTAAAAAACGTACTAATATAGTCATTGTATGCCTTCACATTTGTGTAGCAAAGCGCCAATTAAACAATCGATAGCTGTTTTGGGAATAATTTCCCGATGTAACTGTGTTGTTACGCGACTAGAGACCACTTGTCTGAACACAGTGCGTCCTCATACACGTGTTACCAACCCCCGAGATACAGACTTTCCTACATTTGAAATTCTAATATTACAAAAATGACTACCCTGTTTGTTGCTCTGTTCAAGGGATCTCGAACCGTTCCACAAACTCATGTGTTAAGTATACCAACATAAGGTGTGTAATGAAGTTTGTGTCCTGTATTAAATTAACACGAATCATTTGGGAACAGATACAGACCGTTGTTTTTCTTTTAGTGATACTTATGTTTTGTTGTTCGCATGAAAAATTAATGTAATATTTGTTATTATTTTAGATCTCTTGAGGGTAAGTTTCGGGACGATTCTTGACCTAAAAATAACCCAGACAATGGATATGAATTTTTTAATAACATTTTCTGTCACATACGTAACCCTGACAATGATGCTGAGGTTACACGGTGCTAGTAACACGTACGAGTTGCTAAAACCGAGTAGTGTAAGCATTTCATAGTTTACACGACATTACAGTAATTCACCCAAGTACAGCATTAAAATCTTTAATGACTCTACAATATTTTTTATTGTTGTGTCTTTCGTTTATTGCTAGTTCCTTACTAAGCAGGTGCGTATTCCACAGACGTAAGTCCGCCAAATCCACCTGTAGGTTACCAACTATGCATCATATTATCTGCTGTTACTAAAATATGTTTTTCTACGGCCACTATGGAATTGTCTCATTTCGAGACTGTTAGTTGACAGGAAAGTAGTTCAAATTCGCATGTTACCCACATGCACGCGCAGACGATGTGGGTATGATAAATGCGCCCCAATGCGCATGTGCGGTGTGCTGGAAAGGATAAATTCGCAGCAATGCGCATGTGCTGTTTCTGAGAATTTTCATTCCCGTATTGGCTACGCGGACATTAATGGTCGTTAACCATATTTATATTGTATTTTCTAGATTATTTACTTATTTAAAAATGGTAATCGGAGGAAAAGCATAGTGAACAACACGCGCAGACTGCATATTCCGCGCTAGTTGCACAATATAATATTACACACTTATAATATTAAGGTGATCAAAAATGTTAATTTCATTTCAAATAATATAGATCAAGGTCATCAAACAGATGTTATCTACTTGGATATGAGTAAAGCATTCGATAAAATCCCGCATAAACTTTTAGTGAATAGTTTGAGCTCAATCGGTGTCTCTCGTCATACCTGTAATTGGTTTATCTCAACCTTGACGCAAAGATTTCAGTATGTAGAATACGCAGGCTCTCAGTCACGTCAGTACGCAACACCATCTGGAGTACCACAAGGCTCGAATCTTGGGCCCTTGCTATTTTTGTTAGCAGTTAACGATGTTCCACAACAAATAACTCATAGTAGTTGTCTGTTATTTGCGGATGACATTAAACTATATAAGCAGATTAACAATGTTTCAGATTGCCATGATTTGGAACAGGACCTAAAAATGCTATTGCGTTGGAGCTGTGACTCAGGCTTACAGTTTAATGCATCTAAAAGTAAAGTAATGTCGTTTACTAAAATTCGAACATCGATTAAATTCGAATATAAAATGGGTGACTCTGTGATTTTAAGAACAGATACGATAACAGATCTTGGTGTCATTTTTGACTGTCAGTTAAATTTCAACAGTCATATAGTGACATCTGTACGTAACTGTTTTAAAACATCAGGTTTTATACTTAGAATGGCGAGAGACTTCAGGCAACCTCGAACATACATTATTTTATTTAACTCATTGGTACGTAGCAGGCTGGAATATGCTTCAGAGTAAATATATTAAGATGTTAGAGGTTGTCCAGACTAAATTTTTACGTAGTGTTGAATACAGAACTACAGGTTTTTACCCTATGTATGAATCATCTAAAACAATATTAGAGCGATATTCAATTAGATCTCTTAAAGACAGGCGTGATATTCGTAGTTTATTATTTCTACATAAAATATGGAACGGTGGCGTAAATTGTTCGGTCATCCTATCTGATATTTATATCAAAGTTGCACCCCCTGGAATGAGAATAAGAAATTATTTGTTTCGGGAAAATGCTGCTAGGACGGAATCTTGTAGGATGAGTTCACTGAATCGAATGGTCACTCTTTATAATCAATTACTACTGAGAAATAATTTGTCTGACATCTTTTATATGAGTTGTGGCAATGTTCGAAAACTGATTTGTGACAGTTTGTAAAATTTGGTTATATGTTTTTTTTTTTTTTTATATATGTGTGTATACATTGTATGTGTACACACATATTTTCCTTTTTATTTGTTTTTTAATTTCCTTTTTTGTTTTATTTACTTTAAAAGTATTTATTTGCATATGTTGTATACCTTATTATTTTGTTATTCTTAATATATATTTCTTGCTTATTGTTGATATTTTATGTATTTATATTTATATTATTTTATTTTTTCTACATGTGTAGATTCTATTGTGTATACTTAATGTAGGGACACTTTTGGGACGTTGAAGTCTGTTGAATCCCCTATTTCTCAATAAATTAAATTAAATTAAAAATATCGTGTTAAAAATAGGGCCACTCAAGCGATTTTTTTTTTCTAATGATTTGTGCTTCAAGTACTTTTTGACCATTTACTGAGTACTATTTGTACTCAAGAAAGTGGTAGTGGGGTAGCAATTTAATCCAATAAATAGGCTTGCTTTCTACTCACTATCTCCGCTTCTGTACAAATAATGGTATTTAGTACTAAAATATGTCTTTTAATTTCTCTAAAGCTGCGTTCAGAGCTCTTAAATTACTCGACTATAGACTATGACTTCTGCACTGTTGATTTTCACTAACAAGTTTGTCATATAGTAACGCGAGCAACCATTTACAGCTCTAAATTTAATACGTTAAACGTTTTCGACTGTCGCTAGTTTTCCAAACTTATAGTTAGTAGGTTGTTTTAATGAGGCAGACTAATAAACACATTGTCTATCTCAGTCTACATCGAAGAGAACGTTTACTCTGTATGCCTTTACAAAACCTAACTAAATGTCATCGCACCGATTACAACAAATCTCGCTCAATATTACAAAGACAAATAGTAAATATGATCAATTTAGGTAATTATATTAGATTTAGTTAGTAAAAATCTAGGACAGCAGAATTAAGAAAACGATAATAGATAATAAACATTTTACGAAGCCTCCGTAGTCGGTTTAAAGAGGCACAGATATCCCACTATTCGTAACGCACTAATTTCCTTAGCTGTAAACGCTGCTTTGAACGTTAAAATTATCTACTACACTTAGCCATAATGCACCGGCAGTAATACTGGTAAGGACTGTATGGCAGTCGAAATGTACATCTAGTTTTTGTAAACGAATATTGAATGAAATATTCTTATTAAAAACATAGGTATTTAATTTTTATGGTTTTGTAGGTATAACCAAGAAACTTTTATACCGTCATTCACGTGTCTGTCTGCCTGTCTTTACGGTAGATATTGGAGCCAAGTGGCTGGACCTATAAAGCTAATATTTGGCATGCATGTAATAACTCTTCGAAGCCATACATTAAGAATTACTAACGGATTTCGATAAAAAAAATCGCACGAAAAATATATATATAAACTGTAAAAATATATAAACTGTACGTATATTTGGACAAAAAAAATTTTTTTTTTAAGTATAATTTTTTTTTAATTTAAATATCAATTTTAACTATCTATTTAGCAGTTCACTAAACATATTGATTATTCTCTTATTGATG
Organism: Liopterus haemorrhoidalis; assembly: GCA_963971575.1. Classification (NCBI taxonomy): domain Eukaryota; kingdom Metazoa; phylum Arthropoda; class Insecta; order Coleoptera; family Dytiscidae; genus Liopterus; species Liopterus haemorrhoidalis. Next base: position 35,455,707 of record OZ020617.1, on the reverse strand, counting down.
TAATTACATTGTTACATTTTACTCGTTCGTATACTCTAACAGCCGTATTTATAGTACTATGGAAACGTGTAAATTTTCGTGCAAGGTGCGTGGTAAAAAAACCGTATTTATAGTCACAGTTTATGCGTGCAAGGAGGCCGTGCAGCTTCCACGGTTTAGTAATTTTTCCACGTGTCAAAACTGTCGTGTAAGCAACGTGTAAGGAACTTTTTGCGAAAAGGTAATTTTTAATTTCAATTTAAGTTATTTATATTATTAATTTATTATTTAATATATTATTATTTATTATGCTAAATAATTAAAACATATTCAATATCAATTTAATTAGATATGGATTTTGCGGAACTGCAACAGAGGATAGAAGATGTCCAAAATATTAGGAGAATCGGAAGACGCAATGCAAGGAAAGAAAAGGTTTATAGAAATCGGATTAATCCTCTTTGTAAATATAATGATTTAGAATTTAAAAAAATATATAGAATGAGTAAAGATAGCGTTCGAAAAGTTGTTCAACTGATGAAAAATGATTTGGTGACTATTAATAATAGGAAAGGGTTACCGATATCTGTGGAACTGCAAGTTTTAGCCACTATTCGTTATTTAGCGAAAGGGGCATATCAGCAAGACATTGCTGATTTACATGGTTTTTCGCAATCGACCATGTCGATAATAATAAAAAAAAGTTGTTTGTGCTTTAGCGGGACATATAAACGAATTTGTAAAATTCCCAAATACAGCACATGAATTGCAAAGAAAAAAAGAAGAGTTCCACAGGATTGCGGGAATGCCAGGAATCGTGGGCGCTTCGATTCTACCCACATAAAAATAAAAAATCCTAGAGGTCCTAATCCAGCAATATTCATTAACCGGAAAGGATATTTTTCCCTGAACGTTCAGGTAATATGTGATGCAAACTGCCAGATTATGGATATAAACGCTAGGTGGCGAGGAAGTACCCATGATTCAAGAATTTGGGAGGCGAGTACCCTTAAAAGGGATTTTCAAAGTGGCGCGATTAATGGGATTCTAATTGGGGATGGCGGATATGCTGCTACTAACTATATGTTAACCCCTGTACTAAATCCTGCTACCCCACAGGAAGAAAGGTACAACGTCGCCCATATAAAAACAAGAAATCCGGTAGAGAGGTTATTTGGTCAATGGAAAGGCAAATTTAGATGTTTATATAATGGTCTAAATGTTGAAATTAATACTACAAAAGCAATTATAAGTTCGCTAGCAATTTTACATAACATCTGTCTACAAGATCGTTTGGAGGCAAATGATAATATGAATGATTCCGATGACGAAAATCAAGATGAAAGTGACGAAGAAGATAACATACCTTTTACCAATCCTACTGTAAGAGGAAATGCGTTCAGATTAGCATTCATAAATCGTAATTTTAATTAATATTAAAGATAACATACTAGAAATAACAACAATAATAACAATAAAACAACAATAAACGTAAAAATTTGCTTTATTTATTTTCTCTCAATTTTTTAAATTTTAATTCATAAATTTCTTTTTCATACTTCATACGTAGGTCTTGTAGCTCCTGCATATGCTTCATCTGCAGCAGTTCTTTTTCTTTATAAACTTCAAATGATGCCTGTTCGAAAGCACTCATTTTTTTAACACTTTCTTTCCTTTTAGGTTTTTCGCAGAATTTTCGGTAATTTTACCATGCAGATTTCTTGCCTCGGGGATAATAGTTTCAATTATGCCAGTTACTGGGTCAAGCATAATATCTTACTTATCAGCAGTCGTATAATTTGACGACAAAGGTAATTGAGATCCTCCTCGATTGGCAGTAACTTGCACTTCTTCTAATAACTCATTTGCAGAAATTTTAGAATCAAATTCGCTTACATCTTCTTCAAATTCGTACGGAATCATATCCTTTATGGCGTAGTCCATATCCGTTGGTTCAGCTATTGACGGTCCTCCTCCTGTACATTTCTTATATTTTTTAAATTGTGCAACCCTGGCTTTAGCGTCTCTTTTCATTCTTCTCCACCGTTCCTTAATTTTGTCCAAATCTCGAGATTTCCCACATACAACAAATTCTTTTTTAATTTCTTTCCACGCTTCTTGTTTCTTTTTTCCCAGTCTGCTATCTACTTTTTTACTTTCTATTATTTTATATTTTCCCTGCATTGCTTCCAGTAATTCTTTTCTTCATCGCTCCAATTGTCACTACGTTGGAATTTTTTTTCTGGAGTCGTTGTAATATAAGATATAATTCTGAATGTTACAATTATTATGTCATATGACAAATGTCACAAAAACAAACGATACTGGCTTACTGAGATTATACCAGAAATTTATAATTTGCGATGTTGCAACATAAAATTTGAATGCACGTTGCTAAGTATTGCACGGACGTGCAAATACTAATATAAATACCATTATGAACCACGCGTGTTTAATGCGTGGAACTGTACGTAACAACCACGACTTTTACACGCTGACTATAAATACGACTGTAACAGTCTTATTTATAGTACTATGGAAACGTGTAAATTTTCGTACAAGGTACGTGGTAAAAAAACCATGTTTATAGACACAGTTTATGAGTGCAAGGAGGCCGTGCAGCTTCCTCTGTTTAGTAATTGTTCCACGTATCAAAACTGTCGTGTAAGCAACGTATAAGGAACTTTTTGCGAAAAGGTTATTATTAATTTCAATTTAAGTTATTTATATTATTAATTTATTATTTAATATATTATTATTTAAATTATGCCAAATAATTAAAACATATAAAATATCAATTTAATTAGATATGGATTTTGCGGAACTGCAATAGAGGATGGAAGATGTCCAAAATATTAGGAGAATTGGCCTACGCAATGCAAGGATAGAAAAGGTTTATAGAAATCGGATTAATCCACTTTATAAATATAATGATTTAGAATTTCGAAAAATATATAAAATGGGTAAAGATAGTGCTCGAAAAATTGTATAATTAGTAAAAATTGATTTGGTAGCTATTAATAATATGAAAGGGTTACCAATATCTGTGGAAGTGCAAGTTTTAGCAACTATTCAGTTATTCTAGTTATTTAGCGAAAGGGGCATATCAACAACGCATTGCTGATTTACATGGTTTTTCTCAATCGACCAGGTCGATAATAATAAAAAAAGTTGTTTGTGCTTTAGCGGGACATTTAAACAAATTTGTTAAGTTCCCAAATACAGCATATGAATTACTAAGAAAAAAAAGAGTTCCACAAAGTTGCAGGAATGCCAGGAATCGTGGGCGATATCGACTGTACCAACTTAAAAATAAAAAATCCTGGAGGTCCAAATCCAGCAATATACATCAATCGGAAAGGATATTTTTTCCTGAACGTTCAGGTAATATATGATGCTAACTACCAGATAATGGATATACACGCTAGGTGGTGAGGAAGCACCCATGATTCAAAAATTTGGGAGGCGAGTACCATTTTCAGGGATTTTCAAAGTGGCATTCTAATTGGGGATAGCTGATATGCTGCTACTAACTATATGTTAACTCTGTACTAAATCCTGCTACCCCACAAGAAGAAAGGTACAACGTCGCCAATTATTATGACATATGACTAATGTCACAAAAGCAAACGATACTGGCTTGCTGATATTATACCATAAATTTATAATTTGCGATGTTGTGACATAAAATTTGAATGCACGTTGCTAAGTATTGCACGGACGTGTAAATACTAATATAAATACCATTATGATCCACGCGTATTTGATGCGTGGAACTGTACATAACAACCACGACTTTTACACGCTGACTATAAATACGACTGTAAATATATTTCTAACTTGAGACGGTCTAACCTGAAATCTGCTTAAACTGGTTTTAAAGTCATGACTGCTCCTATTGAACTTCCTCGGGAGAATTACAACTGACAAAATATCATATAACATCTTTGGTCGCCTGGTCTATCTCAACACTTACATGCCAATTTATTGGTATTAATTTAGATAGTACAACCTTCTGATATTATACTGTCTAGACCTATCATTTATACTAGACCATTTCTAATGAAAATAATATCCAAAACTAATGTTTATATTTCAAAAGATTAATTATTATATGGTCCGAATACATTTACGAGGGCTACCTTTTAAGTTTTTACAAAATCTAAGAAAGAAACATTTTTTTTTTTTTTTTGAACAAACATGTTTTTATTGTTTTTTAAAATATTCGCCTTTAAGATTATACACTTTTGCATGCGTTCAAACCAATTCTCAAAACATTTTTTCCACTCTGAAGTTGGTATCTCAAAAACATGGTTTTCCAAGGCTTCAACAGCTTCTTGAGGTGATGAAAATCGCTGTCCACGCATTTTTAGTTTGACATTGGGGAACAAAAAAAAGTGGTTAGGGAATAAATCAGATGAATACGGGCAATGAGGCATTAATTCGATGTTTTTCTCCTTCAAATAATCAATTGTTTTACGTACTGTGTGGGAGCTTGCACTGTCATGATGAAGAATGATGCGTGATTTTGCTTGTTTTTCCTGATTTTTTCGATGACTTCTGACAAACAAATTGTTGTATACTATTCAGCATTAACTGATCCTCTAAAGGAATAGTTGCTACATGTCCAGTACAACCAAAGAAACAGGCGATCATTTTCTTGGAAGTGCTTCGAGAAGGAACAGTTTTTGTGGTTTTTGGTTCATCTTGGTACCCAAACAGTAGATTGTTGCTTAGTTTCCGGTTCATATGAATAAATCCAAGTTTCGTCACCTGTAACGATATTGTATACGGATTTTGCAGTGCCTAGGTTGCATTTTTTTAGCATTCCCTTACACTAATCAACACGAGCCTTTTTGTGAGCTTTGGTCAAATTATGCGGAATCCATCGGGAACAGATCTTTTTCACAGCTAAATGTTCATGCAAAATCGAATTTATTGCAGTCTACGATATGCTAAAGTATGCGTCTATCTCACGGTAAGTCACATGCCGATCTTCTTCAATCATTTTGGGCACCGTATCGATGTTTTTGATGAATCACTGATGGACGCACGACCACGACGAAATTCTGCAAACCAATTGTAACCAGTCTTTTCTGATGGTGCTTCATTACCAAAAATTGAACGAGGCGAATCTATGCATAGATGTTGAATTCGGCCATTACTTAAATCGTAAAAAAATCATCCAACGAAAACCTTCACGAGTAATATCTATTTTTTCACAAACTTGTATTTTTTAACACTCACTGTCAACAAACTACTCGGTCAATTTATAACCTGCCACTGATTTTACAATAACAAATGTAAAATTTTACGAATATAGTAATGACACATTTCGATATTGCCATCTAGTGACCGTAATTTAAGTGCCCATTTCCATGAAACAGATTGTTTTTTATCATTTAATATACTTTAATAAATTAATATAATTGGATAATTATACTGAATTTAGTTTAATGAAATTTAATTTCTGAATACCAAAACACAATACCAAAATTACCTCCCTTACAATTCTTACGTTCTACAAAGTAACATTTACAAATTCCCTTTAATATTTCAGTAGAATATTCAAATCCGGATTAGCCTGCAGCGATAATAAATGATAAGATTCCCACATAATTTTATGTGAATTTCGGTTAGTGCAACTCAGTTTAATGCAGGTCGTAAAGCGGTGAAAATCTCAGAATGTGGAAAACCGTCAAAACCTAATTTGCACATCTCGTATTGGAACTGCTGTGAAAGGATGGAAAACTCATCTTTTATACTTGGTTTTGATTTAAACAATGAGAACACCATATGTCCCTACCATATGTTAGCTATAGCGCCTGCACGACAAATTGTAAATTTAAATTTTTCATCCTGTTTGAATTTTAATTTCGTATTAATATTTTAAACTTTTCTGCATTGCCATTCTGAAACTTAATGGTATAAATTATAATAAATTAATTGGATGACTGTACTATAAATATTATACCTACGTGTATGAAATTCAATTAATTTTTATATTATTTTTAATTTATTGAGTGGGTAGTATATTTAAAAGTCCATTAAACATTACTAATTGAAACGAGGGACATGTAATTTCGTTGGATTGGGTATTTGCTGAGGATGAAAGGAAAACTGAACACCTGCCTATGGACCTCGCAAAAGTTGAAGAGATCAGCTGACAGATGATCTTCCGAGTATTGATATACTTCTTCTTCTTCTTTAACAGCTAAATTTTATCACATTCTTTATAATGCATTCCTTTTTCTTTTACAACACTTAGGTCTAGTTGCACAGTATTCATTCCAGTTTTTATTTAGGCTTAAGTTTTAACTTAAAGCAAAATACTTAAGCGGTTGATTTTAGTGGTTTAAGCAAAATAGTCATACAGGCTAGGTTATATCATTTAAATGGATCATGTTAATTAGACGATGATGATGATGATGATGATGATGATGATGATGATGATGATAGTAACAGGTTGAGATCCTTACATAACAGGTTCAAGCAGCAATATTACATTGCTAGGCAATGTAATAAATAAGTTGAAAGCATATGTCAAATTATTGTTAGTTTGTAAAGGAAACTGGATTAAAATTAAATAATATAGTTAAAGTTGTGGAATTTTGCAAATATATTTTTTATCAGTCATGTCTTAGTCAGTCAGTTTATCAGCTGACGCAAGTATTGTTATTTTAACTGAATTTACATTCTGTATGACAAGTACATGAATTGGTTGAAATTGGTTGAAAGCAACTGTCAAATTATTGTTAGTTTTTAAAGTGAATAAACATTAAATAAGTAATAAAGTTATAGTCGTGGAAAGAGTATAATATGAAACTTGCATGGAATAGTCATTTTGTCTGTCTGTCAGACTGATTGCCTAGATTAACGCAAAAACGGCTGTACATGTAACCATATAGCATACTAAAATTTTCATTCTAAAGTAGGGATGGGAAAAAAGCATCGATGTATCGAAAACATCGATGTTTGTTTTAAAAACATCGATGTTTTTACCATCGATGGTCAGATGGCGATAGTATCGATAAAACATCGATGTCGATGCCGATGTCGATGTTTAAACTTTGAAATTCGGAGCCTACTGCTAGAGCTCTGGAATCTATTGTGATATAACAATACTAATAGTGTTAGTTCTTATTCTTTTTAGCAGTTAGCAGAATAAGAAAAAAGTAAGAAGAAACTTTTTCACTAATTTTTAACGACCAACGACGCCAACAAACTTGTTGATTTTTGAGTCTTGTTGACATTTTCCCAGTTGTTATTCCTCCAATCCCTGGAATTACCGTATTGGCAAATATAATTATAATTTATTTATTAATAAAACTATTATTAGGATTATTATATTGTAATGTTAGTATAAAATTAATATTAGGATTGCTATGTTAATGTTATAAAAATTGTAATATGTATTTCAACTTGAGAAAGTGAAAAAAAAGTGTATGATAGTATGTTATTTTTATATTAAATAATATAAAATTAACATTAAGACTACTATATTAGTATTATAATAAAATGCAATATTTCATTTTAGAAATGTAAAAATAGTAGGAACAAATTAGGATTATTATATTGGGTAATGTTAATGTGAAATTAATTACTATTAAAAAAGAATATTCCTATTTAAAAATCTAATAAATGCCTTTTGTGTATTATAAGTAACTTTTTTTCGTATTTTATCTTTACATTATTAAATAAAATCTATATAATACAAATAAATAGCTTTTTTTAACATAAATAAAACATCGATGTATCGGAAACATCGATGTTTTTCCTTCGATGTTTTTTCAACATCGATAGTAAGGTGTCGATGTTAACATCGATGTTAAACATTGATGTTTTTCCTTCGATGTACAACCCTATTCTAAAGCCAGTTTCGAGGGAGCGTCAACTATAAAAACTTGAATTATTTCACTTATTACTGTTTATAATTGTATGAATATTAGAGGGGCTATCAGCGACGTTACATGAAATTGAAATACCTAGTATATTATATACGCTACAGCAGAAATGTATGTTACAAAAAAATGTGAGAAACACGGGCACGTCAGCTAATTGTTAAATGATTTCGACGTTTTATTAAAACACAGTACGAACTTAATAGGTGGCTCTATTTGTAGTTTTTGTTGACTTAAGATTTCTCGTATGATGGAAGTTATCTTGGTAAAGGTTTTAACCAAAAAAATAACTTCTTGAGTCTTCTAATTTTTTTAACCTGAGATTTTACGGACTGTTTAAAAAATATTATGCTAATCTGCAGGATGATGATTATAAAATTTTATCATAACCTAAAAACTTTTATTTTTAATAACCTCCATTAAAAATTTCAGGATTATATAAGGTAATATAAAAAAATATAAAGTGATTTATAAAGCAATTTACAAATCCATAAAAATGGTGATAAAATACATAATCTCCCTCCAAATCTCATTGCACTAAATACAATAAATTATCAATAAGCGGTTTAATGTAAACCCATTTAACCCCTCTAAGCCTACAATTGAAATACACAAGAAAATAGATTTACCGTAGCACTCCATAGACAATAAGCAATTTTCTCTAATGTGATTTAATTCTAAACTACTAAACTCCTTATAAAGAGAAACACAGTCATCGCTATGAAGTCAAATAGACCCATTTAAATCATTTGATTAAGCTTATAACAAAGTATTTTAGAACACATTCGCAGTGGTGTGCAGTCCATACGCACAGGATGTGCATGGCACACCCTGATAAAATTTTGTTTGTGTGTACATGTTTATAAAAGTGACTTTACACCACAAATATCAAAACATTGTTGATAGCAAAAATATTAATAACAGATATGTTACTAAATTTTTGTTAACAGTCTTGATAAATTGAATAATAAAATCGTCTTTATTCGGGCCCTGCGGCTTTGAATGGAGTACATTCTACATAAATAACCCATAATTAACTTTTTTACATATGTTGCGACCACCTGAGTCGCAAAATCATTCAAAATTATCGCTCCGGGTAATTTTTATCAATTTTTAATTTTCTTATGCAATTCTAGCGTTCATTGTATGAACCGCTAGAATCTTGCAAATTTCTGTCTGAGACCAGGACTACTCAATTGTCTTTCATCGAGAACAGACGTCTTTTTGAGTTTTTTGATAAAATCTAATATACTGTGTTTCGAGTTTACCAAGACGAGGCTGCGAGCTATTTGGTAAACAAGAATTATCGCTTGACTACCGTTCGGGATCTACGTTTTTTACATGTAAAAAACCCCGTTTTGGATCAAGAAGTTCTAATTTTTGATATTTTTTCTCAATCCAAAAATATCTATACATTGAGTTCTCAAGAAGCGTATATTTGGAACTACCAAATATCCAGACGAGAACCAGGAGAACCTAGACCACTCCAGAAGATGGGCCAGTAATCAACCAACATCCGCGATTTCTCCAGAATATTGTAGAGTCCGATTGTGGATAACAGTAGCCAACTTCTGTATCTGTATTCCACGCTAAGTATTTTTCTGTATTTTCATACGAAACGCGTTAGTACAAATTTAAATTCATAATTCTCATTGTTTTCTTCTCGACGCGCCACACAGTTCAGTCCCTGTGCGTGCGCACATTGCAATTTTTTCCATTTTGTTAATTTAGGTTCCGTAAACTTTATATTGAATATTATTTGTGTGTATGGTTTCTCACCCCAATGTATTTTGGTTGTGTCGGGGAGAAACTTATATTTGTAAATTTTACATCACCCGTCTACCGGGTGATCCATTAATTGATACTTATTTACGCTACATTTTCCCTTATTCATTTTTTGCTTGTTATAAAAATTATTCAAAATAATTTTTCGGATTACTCAGAGCAGTTCTACGATATCAACGGCTGGTTAGGGATTCAAGAGGACAGAATTGTGTTATTAATCCTCCAGAACCACTGTGTGGGCCCCTTCGAATACCTCTACTCCCAGGGAAAACCAAACCATTTGTAATAAGTCTCCGAGAATAACTCCTCGGAGTGAAATACGTCTGAACCCTGCCTGTCCTTTTTAATGTTTGTTATTATAACTCTGCTCTGAAGTAACGCGCCCTTTTTCCAACGATTTAGCTGCAATTCTGCTGCAGGTTAAATCCGCACACATAACAATTTACCCTGCAGAACCGTTTATTTGTCACCACGTGTGGTGGATCCTACGATCTTAGTCGTAGACCTATGTGATGCCGCGACGCCTGCGTCTCTCCTACGAAACCAGTTAATAACCAGGCAATTATTTTATATATTTTATGTTAATTAATATGTAAATTCTAAAGAATTCAATAAATCCTTCAATGTAAATAATCTATGATTTCTTTTTTACAAACCAATGTGGTAAATGTGTAAAAATGTTCCCCGACCCCTGGCCTACACAATGAGAGAAAATGAATATTATGGAAATCGTATCGTTTTTTCTCTATCGTGCAATATTTTCTCTGCACCACGTGCGTATTCATATTTGTTCGGTGTATACCGAGCCCATGAAATTTTAAATACAGCTGCAAGCTGAAATTTTGGAACTCTTTTTTTTTCATAGTTACCAGAAAAATTTTCCACATGATTGTTTAAATTCTTTAAAAGAATCTTATGGTAAATATTTTGATATTATCAAATTTATAAATGAATTACACGTATTGCACCATAGTCCTGTATACAAAATTATTTAATTTAATATAATCTGTCTCAATTTGTAATACGAAACTAAATCTGGTTACTTTGGTGACTGTTGTGGTGTAAATAGACTTTTTTGAAACCATGTAAACTTGTAAATCTGGCTTTTACATTTTTAGTGAAGTTTCATTATATTGAGGTTATATTCATTCAAAAACTACATGTCAGATACCAAATTGACATGTCAAATTTGTGATTGATACTATTTGTGTTAGTAAGTTGACATATAATTTAATGTCAATTATGAATTGTCAAATATTTTGAAAAGTATTACTTCAGAATTACCACCCTAAGATGATATTTTAAATATACAACATAAAAAACTAAGTTTCCCTGTTAGTTTCGTATTACAAAATGAGACAGATAATACAACATATAGAACATCACGATTTAATGGACACCGAAGTGAACCGAGTAAACCGATTAGTTTATTTAATACACAAAATTCCATTTTTCACATAAAAAAGAATAAAAATTTACACCTGCAATAAAATGGATTAAGATAGATTAAGTAATCTGGTTCTCATTACAATTGAAAAAGAATTGTTGACTTATTTAAGGAGGTTGCATTGAAAGGCGCTACTCACGTATAAATGTATCTAGGTGTGTATGTTGCCGGCAGTGACAGATGTATCTTATGCTATTTTGAAGTGTGAACATTTCCTACTAAAAAACAGTTATCAGACGCCATCTTTTGTTTACATAAGTGCTTTTCTATAACCGAATTAAAATGGAACGCGTTAAGTTATATTTCCGATGTGTGCTTCTACACTACTTTGAGAATGGGTGACGGAGCGAGGGCAGTGAAAAATGAGTATCAACTAGGAAATGAGTATCAACTAGGAGTACCTAGAGGTAGACCACGTACCAGATGAAAGGATGATATTAAAAGAATTGCTAGAAATTGTTAATTGTTCGGTGACAGTAGTCAGGTGTGTAGATGCAATGAGGAGTCCTATGTTCAATTTGGCAAATAATTGATCTTTGATTGAGAATGATACAAGCTTATATAGGGTGAGACAGGAGGAAAGTGTTAATCTCTGAGAATGTATACTACACATAAGTACGAGGTCTGTTCAAAAAGTATCGCGAATTTTGAGTTTCCGCGGGTTACGTATGTTCGATTTTGAATTTTTTTGTAACGTTATGTTGGTACTCATGTCTCTCACTTATATCGACAAGTTCGGCCATTTTGAATGTTCAGTTAATTTTTGACAATTGCTTTGCTTGCACGTGTTTTGGCTCGTCTTCGATTTTTGCCGATACCAAAAAATGGATCAAAGAATCTGTAACAAATTTTGAACGCCCGAGCACGTCAACAACAGACGAAAACATTGATGAAGTGAAGCACGGTGATTCGACGATTGAACAATACTATTTCCAATCGTCGAATCACCGTTAGAGAAGTTGCTGAGGACCTAAACATATCGATTGGCTCGTGCCATTCGATTTTTACCAGTGATTTGGGCAAAAGACGGGTTGCCGCGAAATTGCACATCGTTGCTTGTGCGCGAATTTTTGGCCAAAAACAACACACAACAAAACAATAACAACACAAAACAACACAAAAAAAACAACAATGCCGCAGCCACCGTATTCCCCAGATCTGCCCCCCCTGTGACTTTTTCTTGTTCCCGAAACTGAAGAGGCCCAAAAAAGGACGACGCTACGCTACGAGTGAGGAGATAAAGACGGCATCGAAGGAGGAGCTGAACAAGATCACAAAAAATGATTTTTTCAAGTGCTTCGAGGGTTGGAAAAAACGTTGGCACAAGTGTATAATATCTGGTGGGGATTACTTTGAAGGGGACAAAATAGATATTCATGAATAAATAAATAATTTTTGAAAAAACACAAAATTCTCGATAACGATTTTTGAACAGACCTCGTATATGAGTAAAAAACCTAATGATATGATCCGATTTATATTTATGTTCGCATTACACCGTCTTAAAAGTTTAACATTTTTATTGTCAGATGACATCGAAAATTGCAGCGTCTTAAATGTTTATTGTACCAAAAAAATTCAAAGATCTTTGGACCTCCAGATATTTTTTGGCTCGTTTGCGAACAGAGTGTGTTACAAGAGTTCACCTTGTTCCTTTATGCGAGACATAGCATTCAAAATACGACGAATCAGTGCATCTTAATTGTCCAGTTTTCTTTTATATACCTGACTTTAAAACCAGCCACACAAACAAAAGCCAAAAGGTGTGTGGTCTGGAAACCTTGGCGGCCAACTTGTTACACTAGCACGACCAATCCATCGTTCTGGAATAGTTCGATTTAAATACGGCAAGAAGTAAAAAAAAAAAAAATGGCCAAAAATTTGCTATCCTATAGTCTGTTTCTTTGTTTTAAGCTGTAATAGATTTTGAAAACTAGTAACTTTAAATGAGGCTTTTGATCATTTTGTTCAGCAAAAGCCCACTGCAATCTTTGAAAAACTTGCAAAATAAAAAATTTCACTCAATTACTTTAAACTTTTAGACGCTATTTAACCGCTGGTTAAACATTTAAGAAACTGGAATTCGAAACCAAATAAAATTCGGTTTCCAGCATTTTAATTTTTTAGTCATATACGAGCCCTGTCTCAGTGAAGTTGGCCCAACTATCGAAAATAGTGTTTTCAAAGATAATATTTATATTATAAGGGATATTTATGGGCATCACTTCACTTATATAACGATGTGAGAACTGTTTATTAATATTTTACAAAAAATTAAATCTTAAAAGAAACACAAAGATGTAATTAGTACTATCAGAAAATGAACAGAGAGAAATAGTTTCTTCTCTCATATACATTTTTGCTGTTAAATAAAGGATATATGAGATATATCGACATTATAAGTAACAACACCGCTCCCCCTAAATAATCTTTTTGTTAAAAACTACTTTGAAGAGAAAATAAAAAATTTTCCTCATACATTTTTGAAGTAAATAATTGAAGATATTTCAATATTTTATACCATATTTTAGAAAATATTTTAGTGAAATACTTTTAAAAAAATACTGTTCTAAAATAAAAACCATTTATCTTAAATTATATTTACTTTTTTATACCATAAATTCACAATTTTCATTATTTAAATAGTTGGGCCTAGAGATGTTCCGATACTACTGATACGATACCAGTATCGATATTTTTCATTCGATATCGCGATTTTAGTATCAATACTAAACTTCCGAACTTCCTTTTTTCTACAAACCACGGCTGATGGAACATACTGACATTACACATGGGAAAAGGAAACTAAAATCAGGCATAGGCCAACGTTGTTCTAACAAAACTGAACATGAGCTATCACTGTATTTAAAAAATCCAGTTTCATCTCTGATATTCAATCCGATACTGGTTTGGGACGATATGAAGACAGTCTTCCCTAACTTACATAAAATTGCTCAGAAATTCTTGTCTTTAGTATAGGGCTGCCATACGTCCCGGTACACCGGGACATGTCCCGGTTTTGAGGTTTGTGTCCCAGTGTCCCGGTCGATTTAAAATTTATGCATATTAAAAAATTATTTTTCGATAATATTGTACATATACATATATACATACTATATATAAATTGAGCGCAATTCGCTTTCTATTGACACCCTGAAAAGCATAATTCAATGTGTTTTAAATTATAAAATGTCATGCATTGAATTCTATAATTATATAAAAGGGGAAAAAGAACTGCTCCAAAAAACGAAAACATCGGAGAAGTATGATTGGGCAAAGAAGAGCGATGATAAAGAAGCCACCGAAGTCGGGGAGGGGGGAGAGTAAAGGCAAGAGAAGAATGGAATGTGAGGTTCTATTTGGTTTTATTAAATTGAATCGCCCATTAATTTATATTATATTATTTTAGATTTGATAAAGACGCATCCACAAAAAAAACATCAAATTTTTCCAGTCGAACTGAGTGTTCCAAAATGATTCACCATTGATCCCAACGTTTTGCTCTTGGAATACCTATTATCAATCTCTACTTTAATTATTTTTTCTTGTCTTTAAAATTTTTAATTTTTTTAAAATATTGTGCAATTTTTTATAATAAAGGTATTATTGTCGATAAAAGTTTTTTTAAGTTGTTTTTTTGGGGGGGGGGGTGTCCCGGTCGGTAGTCCGACAATTATGGCAGCCCTACTTTAGTAGCGACGTCAGTTCCTTCAGAGCGCTTATTTTCGAAAGCAGAGACCACTGTATGCAGACACAGAAATATGCTTCTGGGCAAAATACTTACTAAACTGCTTCTTTTCGGTGCTTGCAATGAAGAAGAGTGGAGTGTTTAATTATATTTTAAACAATTACTCAGACCTATAGGCGCCATTGCCTTATCATTTTTTAATACCAATCTGACATACAATTTTAAAGATTCAAACTACTGAAATCAAAATTAACTCTTACAAAAGTGGGGATTTTTTTTTACAAATGTGAACATAGCATATATAGGCTATTCCGAACGTTTAGGCGGAACTAGATTTTGATATCTAGTAATTTTTATCTATTAATTCGGACTTTTGGTCATTTTGTTTAAGCTTTGTAAATTTTACTCACATTACAAATTCTAGATTAAATTCATTGTCATTATGAAATGTCCTTTTCATTGCATTTTAATTTTTTGTCATTCTTGATAAAAATTTGTCATTTATTTATTTGTTTTGTCCTCAAAATATGTAAAAAAGTATTAATTTTTTTAACAAATGTCATTCGTTTCCACGGTTTCACTCACAGAACAGTTTAACTGTTGAAATTTTAAATTTTCACATACCAACCTGAAAAATTATATAACCCAAGCAAGGTTCGTTCTCATGAGTCGTGACAACCTAAAAGAACGGAATTCCCATTTAGTTCCGCCTAAACGTTTGGAATAGCTTTTATACTTTAACATATTTATTATTGTAAATCAATTAAATTGTTATTGTAAGAATAAAATGTTTTTTACGTTTTATAGAAAATATATTCATTTTTCCTTTCGGTACTTGAATTATCGATATTTTGTTTCGATACGATACCGGTATCGATACTTTTTATTCGATATTATCGATACCCAAATATCGATACTTTCTCAGTATCGCATATCCCTAGTTAGGCCAAGTTGACTGAGACGGAGCTCGTACTGCCGTGTTGTATACACTTCACATGACATCCTGTAGATTCCACTCTTCTCTATAAAATTGAAGCCCTGACTCTCTACCAAGTCTTTATTAATACGCAAAAAGAAATACAGTGAGAATATCATCTATTTTGCCGTAGATGATAAATATCTTCATTGATTTAACGATATTTTTCACTTCCCAGTAAATAGATAATTTATCTAAATCAGGGGTACTTAACTTTTTCATACCTACCGCCCACTTTAGCATCTCTATTGGTAGAAAAATTTTCATACCGCCCACCTGTTGTATAATAATAATAACTTTCACCAAATACTTTCGCAAAATTTAGTTGCAAAAATCTTTATAAAACAACTTACTGCATCATCTCTTATTATTAAACACAACAAATATACATACACAGCCGATAGAAATTGTATATTTTGAGAAATTTAACTATAAACAGTAAAGAATTTTATGAAAAGTTAATGAAAATGTTTTTCAATAATACTATGAATTTTTTTTTATAAATACTTTAAAAAATTTCCATTTTAATGTTTTTAAAACATCAATTAAATTTAAAAAAAATCGGAAAGTAGCCATCATTGGACAAAACCCCTACTGCCCACCAAAAAATTCCTACCAAGTTGAGTACCACTGATCTAAATCAAAATATTTGATTTGTTGTCAAGATATTGTATATAATTCATCTAACATTTCATATTATTTATCTACCATTTTATGTCAATTAGAGAATTCAAGAATATCAATTCATAACTTCGAAATATGAGTGTAAGGAACAATTCCGGAACAATGTTATCTTACACTCGAGGCAGGAAAATGAAAGTTGCCCCCCCCCCTTTCCTACCAATGAATGTTTTTTAGGGTTTTGTAGGTATGACCAAAAAACTCTTATATCGTCATTTTGTCGTCTGTCTATTTGTCTGTCTGTCTATCTGTCTGTCTGTCTATCTCTCTGTCTGCGCCTAAACCTAGAGAGTGGAAATTTGGTATGCTTATACAGTGGCGGATCTACATACGGGCTAATAGGGCTTAAACCCTGGGCCCCAGATCCGCAAGGGGCCCCCAATCTCTCGGACATATACCTATTTAATTCTATACCAAGCACGGCTTATAAGAGAAAAGATCAAAACAAAAATATGACTTCAAAACAATCAAAAGATCAAAACAACACAAAAAAATGCCGGTCGCTATGGCGTAGTGGTCAGCTCATTTGACTGCTAACCGTGGGGACTCGGGTTCGAATCCCGGTCATGGCATGGATGTTTGTATTTGTCATAAAATTAATAAAGTATCCAAAATAAAAATAACAGAGTAGCTGGCTAAAGGTCCATAAATATTAGGACTAAAGAGCCAAATTAAATAAAAAAAAAAAAAAAAAACACAAAAAAATTAAAACACAAATTTACTAATATTTATTAAAAATCAACATAAGTGAAGCGCCAGCTAATAAATAATAATTAACCTTTAATACTGTCTTATATTTTAAAATTTTTTTTGATTTGAACATGTGTAGGGCCCCTTGGTATTTTTAAGCCCTGGGCCCCCAAAAAGTAGTACGTGGATTAACGATCAAAATTTTATTTTTGCAAAATAAATTTGATGCGATTTTTTCCAAAATTGTTGAAATTATTTTTTGTCCCACGGCAGGGTGTGGGCCCAGATGGTTTAAACTAAAAATCTGAGTTTGAAAAAAATTCTAATTAATGTACATTGGTGTGAACCGGAATAGTACAACAGAAATTTTTGATCAGATTATGTTTTCGGAAAATAACGCATTTTTTGTGTTTTTAGGTTCACGATGCACAAAAGTTATAGTTATATAACACACTCAGATCAATTCTGTAAAAAGTTACTGTGTAATAACGTTACTACAACATAAAATATTATAAAAAATACAATGACTTTCATTCATGATAGTAACTGACCTTGCTCATAGTGACGAATTTAGTAACTATTATCATAGTAACAGAGTTATAGAATTGGTCTGACTATACTAGAAGGCGTATCCTGGTCTAATGGTTAGCTTGCTCATTTGCTACGCAGCAAACTAGGGTTCCCTCCCGGGCAGAGGAGACAATTTTATTTTTTGTTTTTATTTTTTTTTATTTTGTTTAAATTACTTTGTCAAAATTCTAGTATATTTTGGCAAACGTTGCATTTAATTTTTAAGAGTTTAAATTTAATAACCAGTTGGAATTGTTGAAATTATATTTTCATTCTATGTGTCATGTATACGAAACCAGAGGGGCGAAGCATATGACTTAAAACAACCAATGGAAACCATAGACGCAATTTTCAAAATCTTAATGAACCTTGGCTATATAAAAAAATACTGCACTAATTTAGAAACCTAAATAATGGTATTTATTCGAATTAAAATTAACAAAAAAATATTTTAACATAAAATTTGTTTATAAAGCTATTGGATTAACAGACGATAAATTATTTTAAAAATATCGTTCAGTTTGCCGTGATTACTACAAAGCTAAATTTGTCCTACACACTCAGCATGCCTTCACTTATTATATACCTGCGAAATCCAGCAATGTGTGAAAATTCACACTACACATCAATTTTTAGAGTTTGTAGGTATGACCAAAAAACCCTTATACCGTCATTTTGTCGTCTGTCTGTCTGTCTGTTCGGTAAAAATTGTAGCCAAACGGCTAAATCTAGAGAGTTGAAATTTGGCATGCTTATACAACTCTTTGACCCGCACATAGGAAAAATACTAAAACATCTAAAAAACATATCCCCCTAAAAATATAAACAAATATATGCTCATCGAAAAAAAAAAATATTTTTTTACAATTCTGTGTACGGTATCAAATTAAAGCTCTTGGTACGTGGATTAACGATCAAAATTTTATTTTTGCAAAATAAATTATTTTGAGGCGATTTTTACCAAAATATTGCAAAAAAAATTTTGTCCCACACCCTTTTTTAGCTCAGATGGTTTACTAAAAATCTGAAAAAATTCTAAGTAATGTACATTGGTGTAATGTAATTGGGAATAGTACAACAGGAATTTTTGATCAGATTATTTTTTCGGAAAATAACGCATTTTTTGTGTTTTTAACTAAAATATGTAAAATATTTAATCCGCTATTTAACATTGAAAACTAGTGAACCTGCGTAGTACAGTGGTAACGTTGTCGCTTCGTGAATTAAAACTACTGTTCGCATCCCGTCAGTTTTTTTTTTGCATTTTTATTTTGTTTAATTTATTTTGTCAAAATTCTAGTTATATTTTGGCAAATTTTGCATTTAATTTTTAAAAGCGTAAATTTAATAACCAATGGGAAGTGTTGAAATTATTATTAAATTCTATGTTTGAATGTATATGAAATCAGAGGGGCGGAGTTGACTTAAACAACCAATGGAAGCCGTAGGCGCAATTTTCAAAATATTAATGAACCTTGCTACATAAAAGAAATACTGCAAATATTTAGAAACCCAAATTTTTATTTATTTTTCTAATTGGTAAAGAAAAAGAAAAATGGAAAATAAATAGTTGGAAATTTTTATCAGATTGTTGATAAAATTAAATATTTAAATAATGTTATTGTGGTGTACTGCTTCTAAAGCGTAAATTATGGAATATGAATCAATTTGTAAAAAAAAAATATATTTTATCACGATCTTTATCGAAAATATTTCCAAAAAATGTTGTCTTACACCCAATAACCGAGAGGAATGGATCTACAATTTTTTTATTAACTTAAAAACTTCGAGCTAGTAAAACGACAGATTTATGTTGTGGTTTTGGCATTATCTTTGTCTTAAAACAAAAATATATCACAAGATACCTTTGTGGTGTATGTAGTAAAAGAAAAATCGAATATACATCTTCTTTTTATTTTCCTTTGCGAGTCGTTCCAGCAAATAACTCTCTCTGTGTCCTGAAACTGACCTGTCTTTTGTCCTACTGACCTCAAAATGCATTGTATTCATTTATAAAATTTAATCATAACTGTAGCTCCCTGCAGAAAACCTATCGAAATGTATTGTAATGTACATATCTCAAATGAAATGTGCAATAAGAATGACAAATGGACAATAAATACTAGAGTATAGCTTGAAACTGCCTGGAAGAGATATATGCGGACGCGAAGAAATTTTACTGAAGATTGGATTTTTTCAATGTGTGAACGTATTTTCCACAGCTTTCATTGCACACTTAAAGAGCTTTTAATAATGGAGACAATAAATTTAACTTGATTACTCTTTGAGGTTATATACAGTCAGTTTCGTGAAAGAATAAGAATAGCGTTATTATTCATAAAAAATAGACATTCGAAAACATTTCTGACATTAATATATCATCAAAAAACATCTAAAATCTGGAATTACCAACTTTTCAACCCGGTAAAATATCACCAGAAATCATTTTCTGTGACGTTGCAAAGAATATTACTATCTTATGTAGGTATACATCATGAATTAAGAATGTGTTCTGCTTTCTGAAACTGGATAGCACATATTAGGTACAAATTCTCGACAAATAATGGCGCGGTTACACGATGCCAGTAACTTGCACAAACCAATAATTTTCTAATTTCTCAGTTATTTTTCATTTTAATTTAGGTACATATTACGTCATTGGAAAGAGAAAAAATCTTGAGTTAATGCATTTAAAGACAATTTTGAGCCCCACATGAGAATCGAAAGATAGTATGAATTCTCGAAAATGATACGAGCTATCAAAATTTTGAGAATGGCTGTGAATTCTTCGTAAAAAAGTGCTTCTAGAACGTGCAAATTAGAAACTTGTATGAATTGAAACAAAAAAGTTATAAGCCAAAAACTAAATCAACTAAAATCAGTTTTTTGCATGTATCTAGTGACCTGTACGCTTTTCCGGAAAACCAAATACATCATTAAAGTGGCCAACTAATGCGGTAACTTTGCCCTAATTTAACCGACTTCGTATCTCTTACCGTTCACGTAATTCCAACGGTGAGGCTTAAAAAACGGGCACTCTGTATATAACGAAATGAATTATTTAGTAAGAAAAAAATTAAATAAATTTAATCCTTGAAATATTCGCCATTATTTTCGCTGACTTTATATCAGGGCTGCCAAACTAGTCGATCGCGGGGTGGTTTTAAGTAGATATTTAGTTTCTCTTGCTTCCATGTACTTAAAAATACATTTTATAAATATAAAGTAAAAATTAAAATAAACTTCTCGCTAGCCTACGTTCAAATGTCGTATTGAAATCTTTATATATAAAAGAGAATATTTGTGGCTATGTCCGGAAATTCTAACCCACTTCCAGGATATGCTACCGGGTTGAAATTTTGCATACAGGTAGAAAATGATTTCATCATAACTGAAAAATCGAAAATCTCAAAAAAGTCCCATCAGAAACGAGAAATTAATAATTTTGTTTTTAATTATATTGGACCATCGAAACATGTATGATGCGTTCAATGAGATCGCGGGAATTTCGTTTCAATGGTTGTTTGGACAACTATAGTAAGTTCGTGGAACATCGGCCAATATCGTTCGGCACGATTCATCATTGTTTTGCTATGGGTGATTTTATTCGGTCATTTAGTTGCTAAAACTAAAATACTGGAAATATCTAGCTTATTATTTACTTTACATCAACAATTTATAAAGACAATTTGTTTTGATTGAAGAACGATTATTTTCTGTTTAGTGTAGCTTTTGCATATTTAGGGGGACAGAGGGAGCGCTACTTATAAACTTGAAATTTCTCTCTTATTATTGACTTAACATTAAACATGTGCATAACAAAAGTTGTTATAATATCAATATTATAAATAAATAAATAAACAAATCTTTTCTCAATATATCAGACCTATAATGACATATCGACTTAGTTTTTGCTTCCAAAGGTTACCCATGCACATGTACAAAAACGCTTTTGCTCTGATCAACCCATAAAAGGAAAATCTAGATTCAAGGTTAGTTATAAAACGCCTCGGATGTTTAGAATCTGTACATGTATTAAAACTAAAAAACGGCTTAACCGATTTTAGTGCTATTTGCAACAGCGTATTGCAAATTTGTCTGGAAAGATTTTAAGCTATATATCATCGCTGTATGACACCAGGCTTCCGATCAATTAAGAAATATTTAGAAAAAAGTCGGAAAAAAAAGATACACATATTCAAAATATATATTAGCGAATTTTAGGGTTTAATATTGCAACAAAAATGTTCCCGAGAATATATATCACAATTTTTTTTATTTTCATTTTTGACAACAATTATAACGTTAAATTCGCTGTTGAACATTATCCTTGGGTGGCAAGAATATTTGCTATCGAAAAAAGTGCTCCGACCTATATAGGTACGATTTATAAATCAGGAATTATCACGGAGTAATTATAATAAATATCATAAAAAGTATAATAAACAATTTCGTAAGGTGCAAGATAAAATGTTTCACGTGATCGGCGCTGCTTTTGGCGATGAGTGATTCTCAAATGGACATTTTATGTCGCATTTTCCTGGGTTAACACAACGGGACACTTATACGTGTTGTTACTAAATGTCTATACTACCAATGGTTACAAAGAAGTTCGTACTTAAATTATTTGTATAAGAAGCACATATTAATACAATGGTAGATTAAAACAAATAAATATATTTGAATATAAAACGATTCGCAGCAACCAGTCTTGAACCGATTTCGAAATGGGTCCAATCTAAGCCGTCTACGACTATTTTTTTCGGCAGCGAAGCAGCGGGTATACTGCTAGTGTTTAATAAACGTTGTATGTAAACGTTATATAATAGATTCATATTTTTTCAATAAATTCAGGACTACCTTAACACTTTCATTGCCATGGGGGTAAAGAAATTTAAATCAAAACTACAATCGCTCACGTTTCCTTGAGTGGGATAAGGGACTGGCAAGATGATGGCCTGGCGCAATGTAATATATAATTTTCCTAAATTTTCCGTAACGAAGACTGGTGATCGCACATCAAACAAACCCTAATTTTAACCTTATCTTAACATATCCTAACCAACAAAACTTAAAAACAAAGAACCATTTTCTAATCATCTTGCATAAAATTCGTTGGCGATCAATGTGTTAACCGTCGGTCTAAAATTGTAGCCTTGGAGGGCTATGAAGAATCTTCATAAACATTTTTATTTTTTTCCTTTTGCGTATTAGGTTATTTTTACATGAAAAACAGCTTTAAAACTGAAATATGTTATGGCTTTTTTCAAAATATTCTTCCCGAGAAAGGACCCCCTCACTCAGGAGTTCACACCATACCTCCCCCTCCCCTTCAGTGGCCGGCTACGCGTTCTGGTCGATCATTTCAATATATATAAAAGAAGTAGATCCCAAATACAAAAAGGTTGAACGGGTTGAAACTCTGCTTTATATCATCTGCCGGGCAGCTGACGAATTCAAGTTTTTTCTAACAATTATTTATTCTCGTAATATCAAATTCGCAGTAGTAATATTCCGTCGCCGACAGGTTTTTTCCTGTTATATTATCGAAAAATTATTACTGTTCTGCTACGTACAATGCAGCAGTAATTAAAAAGGATTGCGAGGGACTATGCTCCACCACTACAACGCACAGGCATATACTGCCCAACGAAGATTTTTTTTAGAGACTCCCAAATCAAATTACTGACTCATCATCCATATAGTCCTAATATAACAACATATGACTTTTATTTATTCCCAAAATAAAAGTAAAGTCCATAGAAAGAAGTTTGAAAGCTTGGAAGCAGTGGTACGTGGGTTTTAATAAGACGTAAAGCAAATGCCGCAAGAATGGAAAACTTTATTTAAAACTTAGTTTGCAGTAATGAATCTTTGCACAGAATTTGTTGAAGATTATTTTTAAAAAAATCCAATTAAATTTAATTTAATAAAAAATTGTATTCACCACTTGACAAAACTTTCAGAGATATCCTAGGAATAACAACCTAGTACTTTTGTTTGAGGTTTTATTATATATTTGCCAAGATATACGATTATAATATTTTTTAAATTATGAGATTCTAAAAATCTGTCAAAGCCCCAAAACGGTGACAAAATATTTAAATATAAAACATAATTATTACTGATTCAATATAAAAATACCGAATTAATTTGTACACCTAATATTATTGGAATATAACCATACAATGGATATTTACTAATGAAAATTGATAATATTTTTGATATTATTATTTCAAATATTGATGAAACATACCAATTTTTTTGTATAGCACTCAATGTTATTACATGAAATTAAAATAAATATCTAGTCACGTGTATGAAGGTAAATCATACATTATTATAAAAATATGAAATTTTTATAAAATGTAAAATTTCCATTTGACCTTTTATTTTACTATTTAATTAAAAAGTTTTAAATTATTGATACACGTGTACATCAGCAGGTAAAGCTAAACAAACATAATATTCACTACAAATTCGACACGTATTAACCCGCTAGGCTTCCGAACTTACATTTACGAAATAACCAAAACGTGAGCGTTCGCTTTGAGGTCTTTAGTACAGAAACTCTATAACTTTTGGTCACTTTAAATTTACAAACATGAAACTGCATTAATTTACAATGAAATACAATCGAACTTCCATAACTCGAACATCTATAAGTCAAAGTTTTCTATATCTCGATTTTTTTCGAAAATTTTTGCGTCAAGATGGCATTTCACAAAAAAAATTGTTTCTAAAAATTATTATTATTATTATTATTATATCTCGAAATGCTCTAAGTCAAATTTTTCTATAGTTCGAAGTAAAATTTGAGTTTTTTGAGGATGGTGAACTTCCTAAACTCAAATTGGTGTAATGCATATTTTCTCCGAATTTTATATTCTGATCCTTATATGCGATGATACTGGAGCGCCGTCCAGTCTAGTTGTTGCGGTACTTTTGTACAATTGTTAATTCAGGCGTATAAGTGAATCGTCTTAAATCGAATCGGCGTATATCGAGCTACACCTGTATTTATGCGCTAGGCCAGCGATGGCGAACCTTTTCCTCAGACGGCTCAAAATTGAATTTGATATTTTGCAGATTCAAATCGCGGGTGAAATATATAATGTGTAAATAAAAATAAGCCGCTTTAGGGTATATACCTTTGTGTGGAACCCCTTTTAATCTCGTTAACTCTACCTGAGCTAGCGGCCTTGTATTTGACGTGTATAATACAGGTATATAATAGGTAATAGTTGAATTCCATGTCGTTATTATTATTATATTTGTCGATTTCGCTCCACTGTCGCTTGAATGCGCTTGCTTAGACCCAACCTTGGTTATCGTAGAATCTCTTTTTAGAATTTTCAGAACTACAAAAATCTTCTTTTGAACGGGTCATTTGAAATCGTCATCCGGGTCACTGTGTGACCCGCGGGTTATGCGTTCGCAATCACAGTGCTAGGCTGTTGTTACTGATAATTAGCGCTGCCGTAACAATTGCGAACATGAGTGACCAGAAAAAAAAAAAAACGAATTCACTATCATTATCTGACAAAGTGAGGTTGAAAAGTGAAATCGACAAAGGTATAAAAAAGAAAAAGGAAATTGCCTCAGACTTTGGGATTCCTTCAATTACACTTTCTACAATTATATAAAAACCGCCAAGAAATTCTGAAGAAATCCGAAAATAGTATAAGCAAACGTTTCAAAACCTGTGCCTAGGAAGACATCGACAAAGTTATTTGATTTCATTTGGTCATATATGTATTTACAGTCAACAAATTCATATGAAAGCGTTATTTTGCTCATTTTGTAGTTATTTCTGTAACTCGAATTTTCTATATCTCGAATTTTTTCAGTGAACTATGATGATTCGACTTAGGGAAGTTCGACTGTAGTTACAAAGAAACCGTAATTAAAGCCTGAATTGTTCTTAAATAGAATTTAGAATGACAGAAGATAAAACAGATAGTTAGTTAAAATTTTTGGCACACAGCAATGATGGCTATTTGCGCCGGAAAGAAACACACGAGGTCTGTAAATAAAATAAACAACTGTAACTATCAGACCCGACAAGAATGGGTGGCAACTAAGATTTTTTCAAGAGTCCTTTTGCAAATTGGGCCCCGCAAGTTCATCTTTATTAATAAAATTGGAGACTTTATCTGTTTGTTTTTTATTTTTCGGCCTCATATTTGGGTTTTATTCGTTTCAGGTGATTATAAGACAATTTACGCAAAAAACAACCTTTTTTGTCTGTCTGTCTTTTTTTGTATTTGTCTTTCTGTGTTTGTCTGTTTGTCCGAGATTCCCGAAAAAACGGTTAGACTTATTTTAACGAAATTTGGTATGATGATAGAGTAGAACTAGGATTCAAACAAAGACTCTAGGTATCTTAAAGTTTTCTTTCTATCGGCATGTTTCAGGGTTAAAATTGTTTATTAAAAAACTTAAAATATCTGCCTTATTATTGGCAATAGAAAAATCAATAGTACCAAAATTGTATACAATAAGAAACCAAATCTTATTTTTTAAATTACATGAATATTTGGGGAATTACGGGAGGACACACCAAAATTAAATTCTTGGTTACATAGATTAAGGAAAGGAAAGTAGTTTTTTAAAATTTATTTATGTTAACACGTTTTTTTCTAAAAATATACTAAAAAAATACTGTCCCGCACTCTTAAGCCCCAAGGGGTTAAACTAAAAATCTGCAAAAATTCTAAGCAATGAACATTAATTTGATCCAGAAACGTACGAAAAGATTTTTTGATCAAACTGTGTTTTGGAGAATATTGCAGTTTTTGGGTTTTTAGCAAAATTAATTATTTTTTACTTTCATTCATAAATTATGGCTAATACTGTTCTGATTTATTTGTTATTTTGTGTATTTTGTAAACCTCTTTAGTTCATTCATTTACTATTTATTTATTTCTTATTTATTAATTTATTTATTTATATTTTAACTACTGCCTGATTTGAAATATTTATACATCCAATAACAAAGTTTTAATAGTGAAAAATACGTTTCTTAAAATAAAAAAATGGCTTATTAATTTAATAAAGAATTAGATACGAAGCAAATGCATAAAAAATCGCTGGCATTATTTAATTTTAATTTTATTGTGATTAAATTTCTGCAATATATTATATTAAAAGTTACTTTAAAAAATAAAAATAAAAGCTCTTAGTACTCAAATAACGAATAAAAATGATTTTGATGTTTGATGTGTTTATAAAAAAATAGTCCTAGACATCCAGCATTCTGTTGGCTTCTTAAGCTGCATTCACATCTCTTCAGTTAGTCGACTATAGACTAAGACTTATACACTGTTGATTGTCACTATAAGTTTGTCATATGGCAACGCGAGCAATCGTTCGGAGCTCTAAATGTAATGCGTTATACGTTGTCAATTATAGACAGTTTTCCAAACTTTGTAGTTAGTGAGTTGTTTTAATGAGACAGACATATAAACACATTGGCTATCTCAGTCTACATCATAGAGAACGTTTACATTGTACGTCTTTACATAACCTAACAAAATATCATCGCACCGATTACAACAAATCTCGCCCAAAATTACAAACACGAACAGTAAATATGATCAATTTAGTTTTTAGTTTTGTTAGATTTAGACAGCAGAGTTAGGAAAATGATAATAGATAATAAATATTTTACGAAACCGTAGTAGTTGGTTTAAAGACACACAGTGGCGCAGCCAGGGGGGGGGGCTCATCCCCTCCCCATGGTCAGCAGAATTGGCACAATTTTTATACAATACTAGCGGATTACACGGCGCTGCTCGGGGAGTTGAAGGTAAAATTTGTTAACCACAACCGTAATTAATTTTTAAATTACTTCATTGCAAACAATATTTGCATTTTTTTTTTTTTTTTCGTATAAATAAACATTTTTTTAAGGTTGCCTACTCTTGATAAAGCAACATAATTATTGTTAAAGTGAAAATACATCACCTTCCAAATATGCTCCAACGAATTATATGAAGGGGAGCGTTGATCCTCCCCCCCCTGACACATTGACTAAGACATTCGCCCAGTCAAATGATAAAACTGTTTTAAACAACTAATTACTCGATTCAGATAAGTTAAAGTGGAAATCTGGCTTCGTTATAACCTTCAGAAGTAGTTTTGGAGACAATCGGGCAATCTAAAAATCGGTATTTGGTTTTATTTTGTAGATAAATGTGAATATCAATATCATCTTAGGTATTTTTTTTTTTATCAGACAAAAAGGACTGATATAAGTTGTACTGAACAAAAGTGGTGTATTCAGGGGGGGGGGGGGCTCTGGGGCACATGCCCCCCCTTAAGGTCCAATGAAATAAAAATTTAACAAATTTATCATAATCGTACAGCAAAATAACTTATGCATTTTACAATATATAAGCTACATTTTTACATTTTTAAATATATTTTTCCTCTAAATAAGCTTAAGTGTTTTTCATTAACGCTTCAGGAAAAAATTAGGTTGAGGGCCGTATACGGCCCGCGTGCCCTCTAAATTTGATTTGGCCCTCCCCAAGACAAAATCCTGGCTGCACCACTGAAGACACATATATGTCGCATTATTCGTAACGCACTAATTTCCATAGCTGTAAATGCTGCCTTGAACGTTAAAACTATCTACTAAACTTATCCACAACGTACTTTGAACAGTCAACTAATTTAAAGAACTCTGAATGCAGCTTTACATTTATTAAATACCTACAAAAACCTGAAATGTGTGAAAATTCATACTTTACACCAATTTTTATATGCAAAGCATGAAAAAACATTTCTGGTTCTATGGTTTCATGTTTTCTACTCTACATTTATTACATCTACTGTTTCTACTCTACATTTTATTACATCACTAAAAATGCAACTATCCGAACATTCATGTACTTTGGGTTCCGTATCACCAACTTTTTAGGTTTACAATATGTTAAGTACTTAACTGTTGACGTTAAGTTTTATAGATTGTTATAAACTTCATAAACTGCGGAAATAATAATTATTCATTCTTAAATAACGAGTCAAAAATAAAACAAAAGCTCAACAACCCCAAGTGCTAATTGCATATACATTATCGCTCATAATGCTTTTAAACAAAATTAAAAATAGTTAATTAACCATACATAATAAAAATTTACAGCAGTATATTAGCTGCAAAACGAATATTAGATATAATTAAAACATAAGTATTACAATACAACATTTACGCCATGATGAAGTAATTAAAACTGAATAAAAAACTCATCAAAAGTTAAATTCAGTTTGAATGTACAACAGAAAGGAACTAAATAGGCGCATGATGTCTTAAAGGAGAAGGCTGGATAAGGGAATAAGAAAAACCTAAAATTAAAGAAAGGAAAGAATTAAATTTTCTTTAGATTAGGTAAGTACAAAATCATAAAATTAATTTTTTATTAGTATAATCATAAGAATAATGAATATAAACAGAGTTTAATCACTTGTGACAGCTACGTATCGTCTTCGAATGTGGAGAAGAGATTGGAGGCCAGTGTGGTGTATTAAACAAGGACAGTGCGTGTGTGTTTTGTGGTGGGAATACTGTACTATGTGTCAATTGATTCAGTGTTAGTTAAATTAAGATTCGGGAACCGGCGGCTTCAGAGTCGCATGGGGCTTTTAACTGGATAAAGTGGATTTCATAGGTATCTGGTAAGTGAGGTAGGCCCATTTGTGAGCTTAAAGGTTTGGCACTAAATAACAAAACCATAGTACAGAAGGCGAGTGAATAGAAGGCGGCAACAAACTACTGGTCACAACATTTCGACAACTCAGAACCCGTAGATGTCGTTTACTTTGATTTCTCCAAGGCTTTTGACAGAGTAGCTTTCCAAAAGTTATTTAATAAGCTTGACCATTATGATATTCGCGGAAAATTACTACAGTGGATCACCGTCTATCTATCCTACAGAACCTTTAAAATCCGTATAAGTAAATCCTTTTCGAGATGCTATCCCGTTACCAACGGCAGGGCCGTTTTTTCACGTAGGCCAACGAGGCCATGGCCTAGGGTCCGCTTATATAAGGGGCCCGGTCGCCGGTCTTAATTTTATTTCGTAAAGTTATTAAACAAAAAAATTGCTGTGTGGAGACGATCGAACTGAGCCAGATAGACGTCGCTGTTAATATTGAGTTGCCGTTTGCCATTTTTGTGCGGAATCCGCTTCTGTTGACGCTCATCATCAAATTCCATTTGCAATGATCTCCCAATGGATGATTTCGCTTCTATCCCACCATACGCACCACTTTGCCTTTTTACTGTGGACACCTTTTGCTATTCCTTTCGGTGTTTCACCCGGAGATACACAAACTTTCTTTCTTTTGACGTTTTTGAAGAGCAACCACGATTCATCACCAAAGACAAGATTCTTCAAAAATGACGATTGTTCGTTTCTCTGCAGCAATTCGGTGAAAATTCGAACTCGATCAGCTTTGTTGTTGTCGGAGAGTTCGCGAGGCATCCATCCAGCCAAATTCCACACTTTTCCAAACTTTTTTAGGTGACGGACGATCGTGGATTGATCGACATTGAAGTCTTCGGCCAGTATCCGGGTTGTCATGCTATCGACCTCTTCCACGGCTGACAAAAGTGCCTGATCGTCGAAATCCGATTGGTGTCCTCGTCCTTCATCATCCTTAAGACTTGTGTCACCTGATTTGAACTTGTGGAACCATCTTTCAATTTGTTTTTGACTGATAGTTGCTTTGCCGAAAAGCACGTTGAGAGCGCGAAATAACTGTGCTGCTTTCCATCCTTTTTCGAAGTGGTCGAGCATTATATGACAAACATGAATATGATTTTCGACACGCATTTTTTTCACCTAAAAACAGAAGAATATTTTTATAATTATTACATAAAACAAGCGTCATTTTTCAACTCAAAATAAAAACTCCAAAAAAATCGTCGTTAATTTTGCACCAACCAATAATTTTAGTAAAATTATGTATAATGGTTATAAATTAGATCTCAAATTCATTTCAAATTTTTTTCTTAATTTTATTCCTGGCAGGAGGGCCCGTTAAATGCCTATGGCCTAGGGCCCTTATAATTCATAAGACGGTCCTGACCAACGGCGTACCTCGGGGCATTGTAATCGGCCCAATCCTGTTTTTATTATTCGTCTCTGATCTGGTAGTCCATCTTGTATCCGAGCATCAGATATTTTCCGATGATTTGAAACTTTATAACAAATCTAAACATCAAGCGCACATACAAGCTGATATCAGCACGATTCATGAATGGTCTAATTGGTGGTTCTTATCATTAAACATCTCTAAATGCAATATACTGCACCTAGGTACCACAAACCCAAGGCACACATATTGCATCGCCTGACACGCTATTCAGCACGTCGGTTGTGTAGTCGATCTTGGCCTAACTGTAACAACTACTCTTGTCTGGTCACCTCACGGAACAACAGTTGTAAAACAAACCAAAAAAAAAAAATCTTCATCTGATATTCAAATCCTTCTCCCACCTAACCCCCACACTATTCTAACCTACATCCGACCCCTTCTTGAATTTGCATTTGTAGTTTGGTCGCCTTACTTACAAAGGGATATTCTGCTCCTGGAAGGGGTTCAGAGGCGCGCAACCAGGTTGCCAAGGAGTCTTCGTCTTATGGCACATGAAGAGCTCCTAATAATCCTGAACATACAGCCTCTGGTAGATCGTAGAAAACGTGGAGATTTAATTCAGATATACAGGATTACAACACACCAAGTTTTCCACCAGTATGTCACTTCTGTTCCACTTCAATACTAACGAGAGATGGTCAGGAATAGCCCTCGTAATACCAATATTTTAGCCGTCTAATATTCTGCACTAATGTGCAGATGAATCGAAATTTAACTTTAAAATTGTGTGCTAAATTGTGTGTCTTTCTGAAATCATTGGTTCTTTGACTACCTGTATGTGGATGTCAGTGGATGAAAAAAAGGGTCTAAATATAATTAAATACACTGGTCTTGGCAGGACTAGACGATAGCACTGAGCCTGTCTTTATTACGCAATATCTCCCCTACCCTTCAAAGTTTAGACACCAGTAAACATAGATTAGAATCTCGCCATTTCTCATTTTATTATTATTTATATTTTATTACTTTTTTTTTTTCAAAATAATATTTACGTCTATCTTAGCCAAAAATACAAAATTACCTGTGTATTGGAATCTGTTTTTAAAGAACTATTGGGAAAACTCTCTATTATCTAAAAATTATTATTATCTAAAAATATCTTATTAATCTTCGCTTTGCAGGCGATATTGTTCTTATTGCAGAAACACCAGGAACGCAAAACCTTTATCATCAAAGTGAGAAAGTTGGTCTCAGTATGAACCTCAACAAAACAAAAATTGTCAAATGGTGTACAGCAAACTATCACATTAGGAGACCTACACTTAAAATATGTAGATAACTATATTTACTTAGGCCAAACTATCTCATTTGTTAACAAACTAGATGACTAAATAAGCAGAAAAACAACATTGGCGTGGAAGAAATGCTGGTCGCTGAAAAAAAATCTCCAAAGGATGTTTTAAAAATAGGCTAAAGAATTTTTTTTCCGAATTGAGTGTTCTACTCACTTAAATCTATGGCTGACAGATAAGGAATTCAACCAAAAAGCATTTGTCTAAATTGGCAACATGTCAAAAAAGAATGGACAGAAGCATGATGAGCATTTGTCTTGCAAAAAAACACAAACATAAAACAGACAAGAATGGTGCATAGCCGTCACTAGAATTAAATTTCTCAACTGGAAATGAGCAGAACATCTGATGCGAACCAGAAATAAAAGACGGATGAGACAAACCAAGGTTTGGGTTCCGAGAAATAAAAAGAAAAGAAGAAGTAGGCAGATTACGAGATGACACGACAAGATTAAGAAACATTCCAGAAGCCTGTGGATAAGAATTTCAAATAGCCGGAACGAATGGTGTAAAATGGTGGAGGCCTTCGCCCAAAAATGGTCTAGATAATTCTGTACATGTTAATTATTAATTTTGTTATTTATTTATTTGTTTTAATCTTACATGTTTAAAAACGAATCTAAAACTAAACTATTTAAATATTGTATTTTGTTTTAAATCTATTTTAAATTATTTACATATTTTTTAACATGTACAAGTAAGAAAAAATGGTTTAAGGATTATGCAACGTCTATTTTGAACCATAAGATGCACGATAAGACGCACCCCAAATTTATGAGACAATATTTCGAAAAAAATTAGAAAAACATGTACCAGCAACATTCTGTTCATCTTCACTCTCACTCGTACTATAACTCGTCTCGTAAATTTCACACGTATTATTTTCGTCTGAACTATTATTGTCAATCTCTTCAAAAAGTCAACGGAGTAGCCGAGCTCATTAAATCACGCAGTTCTGAATGGTAGAAACATTCTGAATTATTTATCTGGTTCAAGTCACCGTTGGTAATATTATTCGGGAGTGGATAATATGTAATCATTACTCCCATTTTCATAATCATCCAAGTGTAGGAGCTCGAAAATATGAAAAATAAAAATGAAATAGGCTGATTTAAAATAAATTAAATTTAAAAAAATCTCTTCCAAGACCAAGTCATCTTCGATACTATCCAATGCATTGCTTATACCGCATTTATTAAAAGACTTTATAATCGTCTTTTCTCTTACAGCTTCCCACGAATTTTTTAACCAGGTACTTCTGAAATTGTCGTCCGTTTCATACATACTGTTGCTGTAACATCGTGATTTGACTTTATCATTCGTTTGCTCCACTCTTCCCGCATAAAATTCACATACAAGGGTTGTCGTTGACTTGTAAGGCCTCCAGAAATGACAGCTATTTCTGTATTCTTTTCTAATATATTTTCTTGCTTGATTCTCCTTTATGGGCTTTGAATTGATTGCACTCTAACATTGCACATGTTTTAAACAACGTAGCTATACCTTCGGACCATAAGACACCCCAATTTTAAATAATTTTTTCTGCATAAAAATGTGCAAATTATTGTTCGAAAAATACAGTAATTGGAATTAATAAATACAGACTTTATTATTATTATACTTATATAAGCTTTAATTCATTTTTATGTATTTTTATATTGCCGAGTCACTACAAATTATTTGACTTTTTACCGGTCCACGAAATATGTCTGATTTTTAGCCAATCCACGATGGAAAAAAGGTTGAGAAACACTGTGGTAGACTGTTGTAGAGTATCATTGCACACTGATTACTTTCTTCAGAATACTTCATATCATGGACGACTTTTACATAAGGGCAAATGGGTAATGCCCTCCAAGAAAATGATTTTTTTAAATATTTTTAAATGTAAAAATATATATATATATATATATATATATATATATATATATATATATATATATATATATATATATATATATATATTTTACGACGTTAAGATTCCTAATTCATTTTTAATTTTAATCTTTAAACCTAAGACCTTGTTTATTGTTATACGGTCTGCTCAATTTGAATTCGTGCGATAGTTCACACCGCAGCGCTCCCATTTTTCGGGCATTCAACTATTTTGCCCTAATACACTGCCTATATCTGAATGCAAACGCTCCTTGCTTAGCATTGTGCGGTGTAACGTCGCTATACTCCCCATTAGTATATTTCCGAAAGCTATGAAATAAGCTACACTATGACACGAAAGTGTTGTAACTATTGAATTCCGCCACTTATTGAAATGCGAATAACTTCACAGTATTTACATTTTTAGTTTGCTGTTAATGTGACAGTAATAAGTGAATTATAACTAAATATGAATAATAGTGATATAGTTTTACGTATTTTGAATACTAGAAGGACTTTGACATTCGAAGAATAACTTTTATTCAAAAACAATAGTAGGCCATAACCTATAATGAATATGTCATCTATAAATAAAGTTAAAAATAAAGAGATAAAAGGTATTTTACTAAAAATCGAAACTAGAAATTTTAATAGAAACGGCGGTGTAGATTTACAACATCCCACTGCACATTGTGCATACGTCACACACACACGTCATTTGTTCAATATACAGAGATTCTAAACAGGTGGGACTGTGCAGAACTTTTATTTATGTCATTAAACTAGAAGATGGATAGTTCGCTTCGCTCGGCTTCTTCTAACCAAGTACTTACTAACCTAACCTAACCTAAGATAGTGTTTTGTCATTAAACTAGAAGATGGGTAGCTCGCTTCCAGAAACCATTGTTTTAGAGCCACTGATGATTTTTGAATTATATAGTGTAGTCGTTATGTGCTGCCATCTGTATAGAGTTTGAAGTGGGATATTGTAAATATTGTCCGACAAGGCTATAAAAAAATAACAATACTTAGTGCAGTGCATATTGAAAGCTATGTGAGATTTAATATTTTAGCAAAAACCGACATACGAAGTCAGTTTGATTGGGCATTTAGAGCCTCGATTGTAAAGTATAATAAAACTGTCAATAAAAATCGGTATATAACTAATAAATATATTAAATTGTATAAAGTTTTGTTGTACAGCAGATTGAAATTTTTTGTGCACTGCATCAAAGGCTATTTGCGCCTACACAGCCCAATAAATGCCACATGGTTGATTTGAACAATCTTCAATATGAAAACAAAACTATGTAACTGGTAGGCTTATGCATTTTTTTATTATTTTTTAATTTTGAATTGCCCCTCCAGTTGCGTAGTCCTGGAGCCGCCACTGCTTCTTATTCTACACTTATATAATAAATTCCGAAGTGTTTCCCAAAGAAAAACCAGTTTTATACAATTTTGCGTAATTTACATAGATCACAGAAGAACCGATGTATTAAGAGCGTATAAATGTATTGGTTGTATATTAAATTTTGGTTTTGTTTCGCTATTTTCAGTAATTTTCTTCCGTTATATTGAGTTGAATCCCTATAAATTATGTACTCTTGTGGTATAGGTATTTTATTTTTCAAAAAAATCGATATTAATGTAAACTTGTATCAATGTATCACTATACAAAAAAACTAAAATAAATCCCTTGTTATTCAAAGTGAAATAAGTATCAATCTATTCCATTATACTTCGTGGCGAACTCAATAGATGGCTCCATCAAAAAGATGGACAGGAAATTGGTGCGAACCGTGAAAATCATAAATTAACTTTCTATCCCTGTCGGTTGAGTAAAAATCCCCGCCTGACAGAATCGTAGTTCGGTTAAAATGCATCAGAATAAAAATTATAGCATTCATTTATCAAATAAGTGACACAGGAAGTCAAAATAACAAATACCTATGCGGTTTTGTTCAGTTCATAGTATTCACTGTTTTCAGTTCGTCATTTCAATGCAATATGGCAGTGGTGTACCCAAAACAAAAAATGTGCGCATGGTGCCATTTATGGGCGCTACCGAAAAAAAGGCTTTTTGTCGCTGTAATAAATCGGATCTAAATAAAATAAAACGATTTTTCAATTATATATCGTAACATAAAAAATAATCTTCTTCGCGTTTTTTAACTACAGGTTTACAGTTTTCACGTGCCAACGACTTCTATCTTCCCACTAACCTTTAGATAGGTATTTATTTACACTTTAAGTTGTGTTTGTATTATTATATGTGTTTGCCACTTCATGGCTGGTCTTCCTCTTTTCTTCATTCCTTTAAGGGACTTCCCTTAGGGGACTATTGGACCATATGGCCAAAGCAGATTCCTTTGGCTATACTTCTTGGTTCATCTTTCAACATGCACTGAGAAAAATTTGGTACTAAAATTAAATGGAATTATATTTAAAAGTAAAAGAAATTATATTTAAAAAAGTGACAATTGCACAGTGTTATAAATTTAAGTATACTGGTATACTTACGCATTTAAGTAGAAAATATACTACAAGTAAAAAGAAAATATTCTTAAATTTTTAATATATGGTTTATTTAATTCTAATACACCGTTTAATAATAATAATAATAATAATAATAATAATTCTTTATTAAAAGATAGACAATACATACAATTGCATTCCTCAAGTCAGTACAAAAATAATCTTAATCTATAACGGTATTAACATTTTTATTACAGGCTATACAGCCATTTATAATATAAAAGTAACAAACAGATAGTTATGCCTACGTAAATTATAATTCTAAGTTTGCACAAAGATATTCATCTACACTGTAGAAACTATATCTCACTAACAAATTCTTCACAGCTGATTTAAATTTATTAATATTCAGTTCTTTAATATTATTCGGTAGTTTATTATATAGTACCGGACCGTAATAAGATGGTCTTTGTTTAGTGAGATTTAGCCTCATTTTTGGTAGTAACATATTGGTTTTATGTCTTGTGTTATGCGAGTGCGTATCTGCATGTGTACTAAAAGTTTGTTTATATTTTCTTGTATACATAAGTATATTGTAAATGTAAACGCATGGGAACGTCAATATTCCTAGTTTCTGGAATAGTGGCCTACAATGATCCCTTCGTTTTGCATGTGATAATATTCGTAGCGCTTTTTTTTTGGAGAATGAATATTTTATTTGCATGGGAACTTACACCCCAAAGTACAACCCCATAGTTTATATGCGAATGAAATATTGCATAATAAGCCATTTTAGTTGCCACCGGTGTAATTACAGAAGATATTTTCTATAATGCAAATATAGTCTGCGACAATTTTTTACATACAAAGTTTACATGTTTTTTCCATGATAAATTTGTATATAAATAAACTCCTAAGAACTTACAACTACTATTTTGTTCTAGGCTAATATGCCTGGTAGTTATTAAAAGATGGCTAGTTTTTTCTACATTAAGAAGTAGCTTATTTGCTGTAAACCAATCTTTTGCTAACTTTAAGCACTTGTCTCTTTGTTCGATGACATCATCTAGAGTGTTTGAAGAGCAAAGGAACGATGTGTCGTCAGCAAATAGTATTGTGGAAATTACTGGTACTGGTGAAGGTAATGATGGTAATGGTAACTCACTAATATTTGCTGGTAGATCATTGATGTAAAGAACAAAGAGAATTGGTCCTAAAATTGAACCTTGTGGCACGCCCTGTGTCACGAGACTGATTTGCGAAAATTTTCCATCCGAAAATACCGTCTGTTGTCTGTCACTCAAGTATGACTTCATAAGATTTAGAGCAATACCTCTAACCCCAAGGCACTCTAGCTTGTATAGTAGCAGTTCAGGATCTACACAGTTAAATGCCTTCGTTAAGTCACAAAAGGAGACTGATATTATATTTTGTTTGTTTATATTATCGTATATATATTCAAGAGCTTTCACTAAGGCATCGTTTGTGTTTCTGTTGGAAATGAAACCGAATTGTGATGGAGATATGACTTTATTTTTATTAAGAAAAATGATAAGTCTGTTTTTAATGATGTTTTCTAAAATTTTTGATATAGTCGGTAAGATTGATATCGGTCTTTGATTCCCAGGATCTTTGAAATCCCCTTTTTTATGTATCGGTACAACTTTTGCTAATTTTAGTTGAGATGGAAAGGTACCTTCTTCGATACAAAGATTAAAAATGTGTGCTAAAGGCTCCGATATTACACTATCGACGTGCTTGATAATTTTAGTATTAAACCCATAAATATCACAGCTGTTAGTGTTATTTAAGTTTTTAATAATGTTCTGCACTTCGTACTTATCCACCGCTAGCAAGAATAGCGACGAAGAAATATTATATTTAGGGAGCTGTTTTGCATCAATTACCTGCTTTGGTAGTTGTTTGACGATATTATCAGGTATATCTATAAAGAATTTGTTAAGGGTATCCGCATCTATTCCGCAACCACCTTTATTACGTTCCTTATCATTTACGTCATTTATAAGTTTCCACAGAGCGTTGTTTTTATTTTCGGATTGTTCGATAATTTTACTAAATTTTTGTTTCTTTACTTGTTTGACTTTACAACGATAATATTTTTTATATTTTATATATAATTTTTCTATGTTCGCATTCCGGTGACACGATAAAGAGTCATACAACATTTGCAGAGTTTCTTTAATGCTATTAAGTTCATATGATTTAACAAACCTTTGTGGAGATCGCTTTTTACTGTATTTTTTATTTTTTGTAGGAAAACAGTTCGAAAAATGAGAATTTAATATGTCATTAAAATTATCATAACATTTCACACTATCGTTGCAGTTGTAAACAGTTGAATGCCAGTTAACATTCTGCAAAATATTATTAAATTTGTCAATATTCTTTTCATTGATGACGTAGTTTGATTCGGAGCTTACCTTACTATTATCAGTCAGCTGGTCATCGGCATGAATGGACATACGTAAACTTGAGTGATCAGACAAGTGCGGATTGATAACCTGTACAGTATGAAGTTGCTCGTTGATGTTAGTGCATATATTATCAAGACATGTTTTGCTATTTGCTGTTATCCGCGTCGGTTCATAGTTAGTTATGTGCATATTATAAGTTAATAGTAAATTATGTAAATCTATGTGTTGTTGTGTGCTAGTGAGGAAATTAATATTGAAATCACCAACTAAAACGATGTTTTTATATTTTTTTACTGTATTTAATATATTACCTAAATTTTTAAAAAAAATGTCAGTGGCACCGGAAGGTGATCTGTAAATTGAAATAATTATCAAATTTAATTTTTTAATGTGAACTCCACAAAACTCTGATTCCTTGTCAATACAGTACTTCTTTAAATGGGTAAGTTCATTGTATTCAATATTTCGCTTTAAGTAAATAGCTACACCGCCACTTCGAAATTTTTTTCTACAATAATATGTTGCTAGATTGAACACATTCATCCTTTGTAAACCAGTGTTCACTAATGCAAATTACTTGATATTGTTTTGTTTCTATGTAATTTTCTAAGGCGAATATTTTATTTCTTATGGATTGCATGTTAGCATAAAAGAGTTCAAAATTTTGTCTAGCTATGTATTTAAGATTTTGCTGCGGTTTCCCTGAAAATTTTTATTGTTTTCAGAGGTACCTCGAAAAAATATGAATTTTTGTACAATAACACCTGTAGTTTACTTAAGTTGAGTATATTGGAGTATTAATATATTATACGTTTAATAAGCATTTGATTCAATTTTAATATACAATTATTTATTTTATATATGTTATAGGCAAAGTGTATAATTCGAACATTATGTAAATTGGCCGGGCATTATAAATAATGCATTTTTTAGTTGGGCAATATACTGCAATTGGGCAATACTGCCCAATTATACACTTTTCCATAACATATACATTACATTAATAACACTTGGTATATACAATTATTAATTTTTAAATACATACATTTGATAATAAACTCCCAGCTTAATCCGTTTTGTGTCTAGTACTGGTTGAGACCAAGGTGTGTGTGAGTCCAGTACTGGTACAGGTCTAGGTGTGGACTTCGATTGCACAGAATGTGGAGACAATA
Source organism: Liopterus haemorrhoidalis (assembly GCA_963971575.1). Lineage (NCBI taxonomy): Eukaryota > Metazoa > Arthropoda > Insecta > Coleoptera > Dytiscidae > Liopterus > Liopterus haemorrhoidalis. The sequence continues at coordinate 35,415,574 of OZ020617.1, read as the reverse complement.
GAGGTGGCATTAATATAATACAATCAAGGAATTCTTGCTACTGCTGTAATTTTCAAATTCTGGCAAATTTTGATAAAAAAAATCTTCTGCTGTAAACAATTTATAAAATGCTAAAGCATTATCACACAAGTAAGTTATTATTAAAAGTAGGGAAACACATTACCATACTAAATATAACCGGGCATATTATTAACACAATTACAAGAAAATCTACTGAAAAGCTAAAATTGGGCTGATCAAGGAGCTAGGACCCCGATATATCGCATAATATAAATAGTCACGGATAATAATATTGTAAATAAAATTATTGCAATTGACAAAAACTTATTGTTAAAATAAATATAAAATAAACAAATAACAACAAAAAGTATAAGTAATTAATTAATGTTCACACACAGCTAGCAACTAGCGTGCAAGAGATATTTAGAGAACATTGAGGTTATTTTTTAACATTTTAAGAAACAGAATAGACTGACATATTCGTTAAAAGATTTATACATTATGTTTTACTTTTAAAGATAGAAAATAGATGTTTAGGTCATTCAAAGAAAAATAATTTTCATAACGTATTATTTACTTACCTTGAAATTTTTCTAGTTAATCTTCGAAACCCCAAATTTTTAAAATTTCATTTATATTTTCTTCACACATTGTATTTTATATTTAAACTTTTAAACAACATTCAAAGACCACACTACAACTTAAAAACATGTGGAACACGCCATTACTGGCTCCTACGCAGGGAACATACATTAAACTAGTCACATGTACATTAAAGCGCAATGCGCATGCCCAGTTATTATTCACTTAAATTAAGTGTATTTTGTATTTAATTTTAAAAGAAAGTATTTAAACAAAAAGGTGTATTAAAATTAACTCAAAAATTCTTCTAAAATATAGTATGCTTACACTTAAATTAAAAAGAAGTATTTTTAAATTAAGAATAAAAAATTTAAATACACCATTTTTAGTTGGACAAAACGGTTGGACAAAACCGTTTTGTAACTGTAGTGGTACATCGATGTCATTCTATATATTTTCTGCTGCATTGAAGTCTTCTTCTCATAAAGCTCAATTCGACCGTTCTTTTCCTACCTTAGTTATCAGCTAATCAATCTTATTATACTGGACATGTCATACGGTAGTTATCTTCATTGACTAGCGATTTTAGGTTAAAAATGTTTGATACCTTGTAATTTTATTAATATTTCTGATTTTATTTGTATCTCTGATTTGTATATTTGTATGTATTTAAAACGCATTTTTTTTTGGTTCGTCCTGTTATACAACTCAACAAATCAATATTAAACTAAGTCACCACAAGTTACTTTGTATCTTTTGTGACAATGTTGTGTTTATACTGTTTTTCTGAGTTATGTCTCGTATATAAATATATTGTACCCAACTTTGTATTTGTATACATATTCTTATAAATAAATATTATTTATAATGTAAGGGAGATAATTTTGGTATTGTTTTAGAAATAAAATTTCATAATTTTATTCAATATAATCATCCAATTAAAGTAAAATATTAAAAATGTTAAATGGTAAAAAATAATCTATTTCTTAGAAAGGACACTTAAGGGCAGACATGTTTATTATTGTAACTTGAGACCTTTGTAAAGTTAAAAAATTGATGAAAACGTTCATAAGAAGATTAAAATGCAAATTATTTAAAAGAAGATTCTAGAAATTATAGTTCTTAGTTTACTTGTTATTTAATTTTTAATACTTGTAAGAAATTAAAAGGATAAAACCGGTAATTGGTTCATTCTTTATTGAAATTTAAAGGCAGTAATAGAAAGTAGAACATATGAGAACAAAAAAATTGATGTGAAGTGTGAAATTTCACACAATTCAGGGTTTTGCAGGTATTTAGTAAGTGAATGATGATTATTTGGGATGCCAAAACAAATTATATATCAAAATATTTTTTTTGTTAATTTTAATTCGAACGCCTAATACCATTATTTAGGTTTCTAAATATGTGCAGTATTTTTTTTTTTAAATATATATATATATAGCAAGGTTCATTAAGAATTTTAAAAATTGTGCCTATGGCTTCCATTGGTTGTTATAAGTTCCGCCCCTCTGATTTCGTGTACATTGAAACAGAATTAAATTATAATTTAAACAATTTCCACTGGTTATTAAATTTACGCTTTTAAAAATTAAATGCAACATTTGTCAAAATATGACTAGAATTTTGAAAAAATAATTAAACAATATAAAAATTAAAAAAAAAAAAAAAACGAAAAATAATATTGTCTCTTCTCGCAGGGTTAGAACCCTTTCGGATCGTGTTACTTGGGTGAAAAGCCAGCATCAAAACCACTACACCAGCATACACGTTCCAGTGTAGCGTGTTACAAAGCTATAACTTGTGTACATTAGCAAAAAATCACAAAATGCGTTTTTTTTTTTCAAAAAAGTAATCTGATCAAAAATTCCTGTTGTACTATTCCGGTTTACACCAATGTACATTACTTTGCAATTTTTTCAGATTTTTAGTTTAAACCATCTGGGCTACAGGGTGTGGGACAAAAAATTTTGTGCACAATTTTGGAAAAAATCGCTTCAAAATAAATTATTTTGCAAAAATAAAAATATGATCGTTAATCCACGTACCAAGGGCTTTCATTTGATACCCTACTCAGAATTATAAAAAAAATTTTTTTTTTTTTCGATGAGCACATATTTGTTTTTATTTTTAGGGGGATATGTTTTTTAGATGTTTTAGTATTTTTCCTATGTGCGGGTCAAAGAGTTGTATAAGCGTGCCAAATTTCAACTCTCTAGGTTTAGCCGTTTGGCTACAATTTTTACCGAACAGACAGACAGACAGACAGACAGACAGACGACAAAATGACGGTATAAGGGTTTTTTGGTCATATCTACAAAACCCTGAAAAGGGAATCGTAAATTTTTATAAAGATTATTAGTGTTCGCGCTACGTTTCGGTGCGAATCCTATATCTATAAGTGGGGTTTTTTTAGCTTTAAATATTTTTTCTATATAGTATCGAACAAGCTAGCTCCGATAGCAGCTCGTTTATAGTATCGTTAGTGTCGACAATTCTGGCTATTACAGCCTTGTGTTACGGTAAAACCCCGTTTTCGGGCTCTACAGAAGACGACCCCGTCTTCTATTTTTGCGATTGGGGACTTATTGTGTGTGTATCAACGTGGCTGTGTGTCCCATCTCTTCGCTCTCCAGAGTGGACCAGACTACTGCAGTTCAAAGGGCCCTTTGATCCAACCGCACATGAGTTCCATCCACCTCCACATCCACCGCTATTTCTCCCATCCTATCTTCTACATTCTACAATCGCGTAGATTACGCATGATACAGTCCACCCGCTTATTTTTAGTGCTCCTCTGAGCAGGGTTCTGGTCAGTGTCCCCATCCGGGAACACCACCAGATCAATCACTTAAAAATTAGAATAGAAGTATTAGGACCATATGGGAAAATCTATTAAAGTCTGTTTTGAAATATAAATATTTATTTTGGGTTAATTTTATAATGAGGTGCTTATCTGAGATTGAGACCAATAAATTGTGAATTTTAAGATATTACAAGACAGACAGTTCAAAAGGGTGTGATATGATATCTTACAGTTGGGCGATGTAAGACTCTCAGGGTAGTTCTGTTTTAAGAGTCATAAGGTTTGGAGATGTTTAAAGAAGTTGAGTTTTAACAGTTAAGAATTTAATACGTGTTTGAGGGAGTGAGATATTGTTCATTATAGGTTAGAGATATTTAGAGTGTTCGGTCGTGTAACAAGTAATTTCTTATTTAAGTTGTAGTGTCCGTATGTTAGATAATGTAGTGTCCAGCTCTTTAGCTGGACACTACATTAACTAACAAGATAGAGCACAATATTCAGCGATATGTGAGGGACAAATAGTTTTAGACGGTGTTAGTCAGGACTGTAGTATCCAGTGGATAAATTATTGTATGTTGGAAAGAGTATCACGAGTGATTAGTGTTTGTGAATGTGTGTATCTTTGGATTTAGCTGTCATTGTATAATTGTAAGTCTAGTGTAAATAATTTAAATATAAAACCTGTCTCGTAATTGAAGTAGGTTAGATAAATTAGTATTTTTAATTCAACAAACCTTAACTCCTTCTTAAGAATCATAGCAACCAGTCAGCGAACATGGGGAGGGCTCCAGACTTGATCCGCTCGCATGTCTTAGAAACTCATAATGTGAGGAGAGAGCTACAGTTAGAGGGATGTACAGAGTAAGTGAATGAACTATGTCTATACATTTTTTCTAAATATTTCTCTGTTGTGAAATATTCACAAAAATCTTAAAACCGACACGAGTTAACTCCCATTTCTAGTTAACCGACTTTTACCAAAAGTTGATCAACTCGTGCCATTGATGTCAAAAGCTTAAATATGAAGTTTCATAAAAATCCTTTTAGCCGAATTTGCTCTGCACGTGTACGCGGACCGACAGACAGGCAAACAGACAGACCTCAAATCGTGGGACCATCGAAATATCGAAATGTCAAAATCGGTATGATCACAAGGAGGTATTGTATGTTATATATGTTGGCGGTTGGTAAAAATTCCATCAAAAATTAATTAGCATATTATCTTAGTTTAAACCTAACAATTAAGCTGGGGAGGTCTTATATTTTTACAGCTCCATTATAAATTCGCAACATGCTCTTCTACGTACCCATAAAATACTAAGAGACATAAATACACCAAATCAAAATACTAGCTGAAGCACATTTTTATAAAGGGTATTGCAATAAGGGCTTTAGGGCGATTTTAGGGTATTGTATGTATGACTAGGGTGACCATTCGTCCCGTTTTTTGCGGGACTGTCCCGCATTTTGCGGAAGTGTACCGCATTTTGATCGGGTGTCCCGCAAAAGTCCCGCATTCTAACTTTTCGTATCTTGACTTATATTTGTGTATTTGTGGAGATGACAACTTTTTTTTGCTCTTCACTTGGATTTGGTACGTGAGGACCTTTTTTTGCTTTGTCCCGCATTGCCTTCTTAAGAAAATGGTCACCCTAGATATGACCAAAAACCGTTATACCGCACTCATATGTCTGTCCATCTTTCTTATATTTACTACACCTTACTTTTTCATTTACATTACTTTTACACTTACATTTACATTTACATTACTTTTTACCCAAAGTAAATAGTCCAACGGCATCAAATCAATCTTGGTGGCGAATTAATATTTCCCGGTAATCAGATAAAGATTATCTCACAAACGTTCAGAACTTCGGTCGCAACAGAGCCATTATTTTGCGTGATGTATGGCAGGTGATACCGTCTTGTTGGAACCACGTATCCTCCAAGTCAATAGGTGTGTTCGATTTGCACATTTGCAGTTACTGTTTACTGCCGCGTAAGAAGAATCTGTTCATTTGGTCGCAGTAACTGCAAATCTGTTCGATTTGTCGTAATTTACTTCCAGTTTATGACGCTACTGCGAAAAAGTTACAGCTGTTTCTCTTGCGGATTATTTGTTACGGCTGTTACGCTTTAACTCGGCAGTAAACAGTAACTGCAAATGTGCAAATCGAACACACCTAATGTGATTCAAATCTGCCTTAAATCTTTCTTCAAAATTCGCAAGGTGATGGCCTGAGTGATATTTAGTTGCTGCGAATGGCGCAGAATTGATATTCAATTCTGATTTAATTGGTGTTTAGTTAGTTATTGTGTGAATTTATTATTTTCCGCTATTTCACCAAAGTTATAGGCACATAGCCTGTCATATTTATCGCATATAGTGCGAATTAATCATTTTTTTTTTTTTTCTTATTTACTTTTCACAAATTTTTGATGATACATAACTACTTTATTTACTACTGCATGTTATCCAAAAACCTACTTGAGACCAGTGTCCATAACACCTTCATCCACTAGTATCTCCCAAAATATAGTTAATTGCAGACTGAATGATGGGGGGTACGATAGAAGTAGCTCATACCAACTCTTTCTATATTAGAAAACGGGGTTAGCAATGAAAGGGTTAAATAAACTAAAAATGTAAAAAATTACAGTAATAAAGAGTTTTTATTTTTGTAGTTGCTTGATCACTTCCAACATGCCATATATTTCTGTCTTTCTCTTCTTCAACTTACACTGATGATTTTTTGACGAATCACTCGTTAGGTAACTTAATAGATTTATTTTAGTGTAGGAGGCCTAAGACCTTTCCCGGGCTGATATACACACACCGGTAAATTTAAAGGAACAGACTGAAAATTATGTTTTTTTTTTTAATTTTATTATTTTTTAGCCTATATCTAGATAGCTTTGAATGCTCTACTAAACAATGAACAAATATTGTATCGACGCCAAGGGGAACAAAATACACCATTTAATTTTGCTACTACTGTATCTTTTGGTGGAGGTTCAATTATGGTGTGGAGTGGAATATGTTTGGGAGCTCGCACAGAGTTAGTGGTGATTGATGGCGAAACGTTAACTGCAGATACCTATCTGCAGTTAACTGTACATCTGCAGTTAAGGTACATCAGAGATATTCTTCAAGACGATGTTGTACCTTTTGTACCATATATCGGAGAAAATTTCACCCTAACGCAGGATAATGCGCACCCAGCGCGTAACAGACTTTTTAAATTAAGTGGGTATAACAACAATGGGTTGGCCAGCGTGCTCCCCTGACCTCAACCCGATGGAACATGTGTGGGGCATGCTAGGCAGAAGACTTCGGTCAAAAATTCCAGCTGTTCAAAACAGCGAAGAGGTAAGAGCCGCACTGATTCAGGAATGGGACAGATTGCCCGAAGTACTGATTGATGACCTTATAAGAAGTATGGGAAGGCGAATGACTGCAGTCGTAAGGGCTTGTGGGGGAAACACGCGCTCTTGAAGCGATAGAAAAGCGCATTAAATGATTAACAAAGTCCAAAATGTACTATAAAGTTATTCTGTTCGACTCCGACATCTTTGATTTTTTTCTTCTTCAACAGGTTTCACATGGTGTAAATCAAGTCTCAATTATTCCAAAAAATATCGTACTAGAAGATTACCTGAGAGATATCAACAATATGTACACTATAGTCGGATTGCTGATAAGTGACTGTTCGTTGCTACAAGTATCGATATTCAATACTATATGCTTTCTCTGTCTATATCATTATAATTATTTGCATACCCATAGTTACGTATAGTGACGCAAGTTGACAACTAACTTTCCAAATTATTTGAATAAAAAACAAAACATTAGAAAGAAATGGCAAGATTCGTAGATATCTTTTCTAATTAGAGCGCGAAAATAAATTTGCAGCAGTATTCAAACAAACAAAATTATTAATTTTAAGGTTATAATTATAAATAAGGAAAAATTTATACTCATACGTAAATTTTAGATTATAATTTGTTGTTTATTCCAGCAGATTTAAAATTAAAGTTTGTGAATTTAATAATTGGTCACAAGCCGTATTTCAATTAATATTTATTACCAGACACTGACAGTTAACACAAATATCAAAAAACATTTTTAAAATCGCTGAAAAATGGTAACTAGATTATTATATGAATGCACTTCTTGATACATACATGTAACAGTCACCTATCAGCAATCCGACTATACAGGGAAAATAATTAGATTTTTATGTCTGTTCCTTTAAATTTGCCGGTGTGTGAACATTCTTAGCCCGCGCCCTTATAGATGATAGTTATCAAACATCACAATCAAAAATATTTGACATTTAGCAATTATATCTGAAAAACATCCTAAAGCTATTATTGAAAAATCCTGTACATTCTTCTTCCATCGTGTATTTGCAGACTGAAAAAGTAAATGTTAATATTAACTTAAATATTCTGTTTTACAAATCCTTTTCTCTCGTCCTTATTATACAGTAGAAGTTTGTACTCTTCCTGACCTAGAGCGCAATATTTGTAAAGCATAAATAAGTAATAAATTTACCTAACAATAGTTAAACACTTATAAATCTTGTGGTGTTGAGGCTTTCCAGAAGTTTTTCCAAGGTTTTGTCTTGTTTGATAGTTGCTTGGCACGTGCCCAGGTAATTCTTCTTTTGGTGATGACTGCTTCCACTTCCTTCTCTCATTTATTCTTAACTTTTCTTTTTTGTTTGTACAGTAAAACAAAAAAAGAACTACAACTATGACCTGGTCATTCTAAAAGACATTAGGATCGTAATAATTCCTCAGAAAAGCAGAAGTTGTGTGCATTATTTCAAATCCTAGTAATTGTATTCCTATAATTAAGTACCGTGTTTTCAAAAGACTACAAACAGTGGAGTAATTGTAGAATCGGAGGGCCGCATGCAGTAATCTCTGTGGGGTCCTAATGGTAGTGTTGTACATATTTCAATTGTAAAAAGCATTTAGCCGCATACATTTACCATCTTAACATTTACTTATATATTTATTTACTGTATCATTTTGTCACGTGGGTGATTAGATTGAAAAGCATTTCCTTATCTTAATAATACAGTTTGTTTTTATTTATTTTTTTTAAATATATTTATTTAAAGATGCATCAGCTGCTTGGCTATTAGTGTCTGAAATTACTGGGGTTACATAATTGGTACATAATTGGTATATTGTTAATTTTAAACTTATATTAGATAATTTTAAACTGATATCAATCGATTTCTCTGGGAGGTTTCTGCTCAGATTGGGTTAATTACTCCCGGTGTGCCACAATGTGCTCATCTAGCAACCTTACTGTTTAACATCTTTATTTTTGATATAACTCAATGTTTTAAATTTGCTAAATTCCTACTTTATGCTAATGACTTAAAAAATTGTTTCCCAGCTTTTAGTTTAGAAAGGTGTTTAGTATTGCAATTGGGCTTAGATCGTTTTTATGAATACTGTACACATAATGAACTATTTATAAATATTAAAAAATGTGTTCATATAAAATTCTCGAGAAACAGAAACTTAATTAATTTTAAATTTAAACTTAACTCAACAGTACAAACTGTTACCGAGGTGAGAGGTCTAGGTATAACTTTGGATAATAAACTTTTATGTGACGTCCACTTTAACAATATTGCGAAAAAATGTCTAAAAATGTTGGGCTTTGTTATTCGCACAAGTCGAATTTCAAAAATCCTCATCCAGTACTGACTCTATTTAAAACGCTCGTGCGTAGTCAAATGGAATTTCGGAGCATATGCTGGTCTCTGCAATACTTTACTTATATTAACAGATTAGAAAAGGTACAAAATAAATTTGAAATATATGAACTATAAATTTCCAGATTTTAATCCAAACCTAACATCCATGGACAAAAGACTTCTTAAATGACTTGACAATTGTTTACAGAAATTTTAATAACGTCATTGACTGTTCCCCATTGTTCGATTTCTGTTCCATCAGAATTCCTTCTTACTACATTAGAAATAATAATTTCCTTTTAGTTTCTTACGAAAGCACAAAGTATGTATGTTTCGAATTCACCTGTTCCACGTTTATCTGCATTATATAATTCATATCACTGCAACTCCAACTTTCCAGACCTTTTCAGTATTAATATCTCAACATGTAAAAAATCATCCAACAAAAACCTTCACGAGTAATATCCATTTTTTCACAAACTTTTTTTTCTAAACGCTCACTGTAAACAAACTACTAGGACAGTTTATAAGCTGCCACTGATTTCACAATCACAAATATCAAATTTTACGAATACAGTAATGACATATTTCAATATTGCCATCTAGTGGTTGTTTGTAAAAACATGAAAGGTAATCCTCGTAACACTCAATTCAGTTTCATAATGACACTCTTATGAATTCAAAATAGAAAATAGCTATTTGTATTACAAGTTACGGAATGAGCGGCTTTTTAACATCAGACATGAGAATTGGAACACAAGCGTAGCGTGCATCACCATGGTTTTTTAGGGTTTTGTAGGTATGACAAAAAAACCCTTATACCGTCATTCTATCGTCTGTCTGTCTGTCTGTTGGGTAAAAATTGAAGCCAAACGGCTAAACCTATGCTCATCGAAAAAAAAAATATTTTTTAAAAATTCTGAATAGGGTATCAAATGAAAGCCCTTAGTACGTGGATTAACAAACAAAATTTTATTTTTGCAAAATAAATTATTTTGATGCGATTTTTGCCAAAATAGTGCAAAAAAAATTGTCCCACACCCTGTAGCCCAGATGGTTTAAACTAAAAATCTGAAAAAATTCTAAGTAATATACATTGGTGTGAACCGGAATAGTACAACAGGAATTTTTGATCAGATTATGTTTTCGGAAAATAACGCATTTTTTGTGTTTTTAACTAAAATATGTAAAATATTTAATTCGCTATGTAACACACCAGATCAGTAGCTCTAGTAGCGTACTTGGTTTTGTCGTGCGCTTAATAACGTAACTTAATTTGTAAACTAGAGTTCGAATCCTGTTAATTTTATTTTTTCAGTTTCCAGTGGGAAGTGTTAATTATAATTTAATTCTATGTTTGACGAAATCAGAGGGCAGGGCATATGATTTAAGCAACCAATGGAAGCCATAGGCGCAATTTTCAAAATCTTAATGAACCTTGCTATATAAAAAAAATACTGCACATATTTAGAAACTTAAATAATGGTATTAGTACAGGAAATGAAGCATTTTGGCTCGCAATTTTTTCGTCCAACATGGAATTACGTGAAATTTTCACAGAAGGTAGGGAACAGCCCAAGGATCATTTTCTACATCATGCCGGTGTACACTAAAACCTTGGGGGTGGTTGCCACCCCATCTCGGGGGTGGAAATTTTTTACTACATTTTATCTATAGAAATCGATGGGAAAAGTAATTCTAAGAAAAAAATGTTCTTTACGTTTTCTTCGTAAAACTAATATTTTTTGAGTTATTCGCGGTTGAAAGTAACAGTTTTTCGACGAAAAAATCGATGTTTTTAAAAAGTTTTTGCGAATAACTCGAAAAATATGCATTTTATCAAAAAAACTGTAGAAAGCAATATTAGTAGCTTTTAAAAAAACAAACAAAACCCTTTTTTTATTATTTTTCTACGACCAATACGAACCGAGATACGGCATGTTAATGGTTAACTTTTTTTCGCCAAATGCATAATTTGAAAGATTCAAAGTTAAATAACAGGAAAAATTTGCATTTTTTCGAGGAAAACTCATTGAAATTTTTTTAAAGTATTTGATAGGACCTTTCAAACTAAAAAATAAAAAAGTCTCTAGCATAAAAATTAAGCGACTTATTATCAAAATAAGGTCGCTACCTACTTTTTTCTACGAAAAAATCAGTGAAAACAACCCCCTATTTACCCCCTAATTAAAATTGATCCTCACCCTTCTGTGGTTCTCTTCATATATGTATTTTCAGTCCACCCAAGAAGTTTGCACCCTTTTCTTCAAAATATCTCCGAAATTACTGGAGATACGAAAAAAATGATAGAGCACTAAATTGTAGCTTTTTTAAATATCCCTGTGCATATATTTTCTGTACAGTGAATATTTGGCGAGATATAGCCGTTTAAAACCTCTATTTACAAGCGAACACCACCTTATTCGAGCCCTTCAAACTCACCCCATTTAAGCTTATAGCTCTTGAAAATCCCTACAAAATCGTTTTTGAAAAAACTTTTTATCACTAAAAATGAAGAAGCTATGTTTAAAAAACCAATAAAATTTTTTTCGAAACATTCGAATAGCACGGTTCGGAGTGATTTTTTTATATCAAGCTCTAACAAGGGTGGGTTTTTAAGGGTTTAAACATTAGAAATTGTATTCCAAAGCATGAAACAATCATTATTCAACTAAACCAAACCAAATTTTACCCATCTTAAGGTTTACAACGTTATTTTATAATTTTTGACAATTACAGGTAGTTTTCACCCTTAAAAAATAAACAGTGCCCATGAGCATGATATAAAATTTGAAGTAGAGGGTGAGATGAACCTAATTTCAAATTTTGGTGCAAATCGATGCAAGATGAAATCCTTTTTTAATCCAACAAGGGTTGATTTTTAAGGGTTTAAACATTATGAAATTGTATTCTAAAGCATAAAACGATCCATATTTAGCTAATCCAAACCAAATTTTACCCATATTAAGGTTTAAAATGTTATTTTATAATTTTTTACAATTAGGGGTAGTTTTCACCCTTAAAAAACAAAAAGCGTACAACGGCACAATGTAGAAAATAAACTAGAGGGTGAAATGAGCCTAATTCCAAATTTTTATCCAAATCGATGCTGGACGAAAAAATTGCGAGGTTTTGTTTTTTTTGAGCTTCATTTCCTGTACTATATTAGGCATTCGAATTAAATTTCATAAAAAAATATTTTGACTTAAAATTTGTTTTGGCATCCCAAATAATCATCATTTAGTTACTAAATACCTGCAAAACCCAAAAATGTGTGAAAATTCACACTTCACATCAATTTTTTGTAATTTCGTCGAAAAATGTATAAAAAAAATCAAGTCAGTAGTATTGATAATACATTTACCTGAGTACCATTTACAAGTAATATCTAAGAGTTCATTACCATGGTAAACGGTTCTGACATTAATATAAATAAGTTTCAACAAAGAAACATTTATCCGTTTTATCCGTTAGGAAATCTTCATTTTCTAACTAGTTAGGAAATGAAGATTTCACTGTAGAAATGGGTGCCGTATTTCGTAACGGAATTGTAAAAAATAAATTTAAAAAAATTTTTTTTAAAAATTTCACTTGATTAAAATATAGGTTAAATAAAATCTATTCTAAACGATTAGATTTTCAAATCTAGTAATTGTTGCAGGTTGATTGAAGCTTTTGATCATTTTGTTCAGGAAAAGCCAATTTCAATATATATAAAAAAAAATAGCTAATGACAATTTACAAAAATGAAAATTCCAGTTAGTTCCGCCCAATCGTTTGGAATAGACTGTATAATAAAATACAGCGTCCATACCCATTCAAAAATGCACCGCACGTCCTACACAGGACAGATTACCTTTGTTAAATTTTGGAGAAACGGTCCTAAATTATTATTGCGTACGCAAGTAAACAGTGATACATTTGTTTCTCTATATCTGTTTGGCGTACAATAATTAGTGTTGTATAGGTATTTGGTCCAGGTCTGCGGTTTTTCCTTGATAGCTATCGCATCGGATTACAGCGTGGGTAGTAGTGGACAAGTTGTTGACATTTACATTACGGAGTTCTCAGATTTACTCATTGTACATTTGTTCAATATCTGTGAAATGTACAGATATTGACAAAACAGATAACAGCAACAAAATAGAAAATTCTAGAAAAGAGAAATTAATTTTATTGTAAAAATAAATTTAGAGCAGACAAAATAAATCAATTTTAATGATACGTTTAATTTTATTTTTTACTAGCTGAAACATCAGTACTTCATACAGTTTTGTACATATTTGCTATAACATAAATTATAAGCAAGATTTCAATTTAAATTAATTTAGCAAGCCGTTGATTTTACTTGTCCGACCTTAATATATAAGGGGCAAGTATTGTAATCACGAAAATTTTCGATGTCGAGATTTTGACTGATGACCACGTTTCATGGTCCAGGGAATCCAAAAAACCTATTTTCGAAGTGCCGTCCGTATGTTTGTCTGTGTGTGTGTGTCTGTGTGTGCGTGTGTGTATCTGTGTGTGTATGTGTGTGTGTGTCTGTGTGTGTGTATACACGATAACTCAAGAACGGTTTAACTTAGAGAGTTTGTTCTGGTTCTAAAAAATTCTTCTAGTAATTGGAAAGAACCTTATTATTTTTTATAAAGATCCGAAACCGGAAACGGAAGTTATTTAACTTTAAAATTTTTAAAAAATCACTAATAAACCAAGCCTTGGACAAAAATTTGTATAAAACATAATTTGATGTATTTTTGAAGGTTTACCTAAATCTTTTTTTTTTATTTTTTTTTATTATTATTATTATTTTATGGGAGGGCAAGTCTAGCGGAGGCCTCCCTTCGCCACTGGTTTTAATTTTATATCACGCTTCTACTATCAAATATGTAGCGAACTTATGGCTACTGTAAGGATATCGAAATGCTTATTGTTCAATTTATATAATTATTAAGATTTAACGTCCAATCCAACCTCCAATGTAGCATTACCACACTACTGTCAGCCTTCGTGTTGGACGAAAGGGTCCTGTAAACCAGGGACTAGTATCCAAAAACAATTTTGTATTCAAAGCCCAAACTGGTATGTAAAATAATAATTTCATACAAAAATGAGATTTCGGAATCAGGAATTCGGGTGCTGGGCGTTAGTTTTGTCCAGGGTTCAACATTATGATAGGTGAATTCAGTGATATATTTTAGTACTTACTAATCAACGGACCACAAGATGGCTTTTATGATCTATCTGAATTGTCATTTACACTTGGAATTTAATGTAAGGAGTTGCACCACGTTCAATAAAAGTAGGTTAAAAATTAAGTTTATTAATACAAAATATACAATTGAAATATATTTGAAAAGTTAAAGTTTAGTACATTTTAACGTTAGGCTAGAAAATCTGACACATCACCTGATAATCGACCAAGAGTATCCCTCAAGAATTCAGAGTTACCGTATACTATTCGCGATTTTGCCGTTAGAAATAACAGTTCGCATACTATACAGTTGTTTCACTTCGGGTGAGGTGATGTACTTCAGTATACTTAATACACAGAATTTGTGCAAGTTGCTACGTTATTTATAGTTGATATTTAACATAGCAACCTTCATAAACGATGTATATAATGTATACTGAAGTGCGTTACCATCACCCGAAGTGAGACCCGTATAGATTACGAACCGTTATCTCTAATGGCAAAATCTGTTGCTGTACTCATTCTCTTATGAATCTGCACACGCCCGTAGCAATACATTTACTATTCGGGTATTTCTCGTCTTTCAACTGATGTATGTATGCTAAGTTTGATTTGCAAATTTTGTCATAAGTATATTAGTTCTCAATTAATTATTAAATCAATTATTATTTTCGGATGTATTTATTATTTTATTTTAAGTTTTTGATTATATGCAACATAATTTTCATCTCCTTGTATCTCCCCCTTATTTCAAAAAAATTGGAACAAAACCAAAAACATGATGCAGATGTTACATGGATATAAGCTAATGATTTCACCAAGTCAAATATGGTGGCTGCCTGTTTCCCCCACCGCACTCTCCTACCTCTCTTTATAAAACTATGGCAGCACCCCACTGAACTATATTGAACGTTACTTGCAAGCTACCGGTTGGTACCTTGTATCACCAACCAGTACCTTCCGAGTAGCTCCATGTGTGGACGATCCTATGTAGTCTGTAGTCAGTGAGTTAGTCTAGAACCACACAGTGATACGAGGGTTGCCTCTTATATTTCGGGATTGCGCTAAACTAGTGCTGCCATCTGGAAACTGATGCTTCTATCGTAAAGTCTTACATTTTTGACGATATACGTACTCAGAACGTTTTGACGTACGAGCACTATTTGTGTTATTTACATTAACTTGAAAAAATTCATCTCGGCTAAAAATGGAATTAAATCGTGAACATTTTCGAACGATTATTTTTTACAGCTTTTGCATCGATGAACTTAATTCGACTTTTGGCGATGAAGTACCATCAAGGACTACTGTTTATCGATGGTTTGCCGACTTCAATCGCGGCCGTAGTTCGCTTAAGGACGAATTTCGAGAAGGTCGTCCATAATCGGTTGTTGTTCCGGAAAACATTGATGCTGTACGTGAACTGATACTGCAAGATCGTCATGTTGCTTATCGTGAGATTGAGGTATCCTTGGGCATTAGTGGGACCAGCATACATTCACTATTGCATGAACATTTGTCCGTCAAAAAGATTTGTTCGCGTTGGATCCCACATAATTTGACAATCGCAGTGGAAAAAGCCTCAATCGGAGTGGAAAAAGTGGTTCGAGAATTGGTTCAAACGCATGCAAAAGTGTACTGATCTTCATGGAGAATATTTTCAAAAACAATAAAGCCACTTTTGTTAATAAATAAATATTTTTGATCTCAAATCCCGAAATATAAAAAAAACCTTCGTATACTGAGTGAAGCTTAACTGCTGTGTAAGTATAGTAACTAGGGATATTGATTATTTAAGTGTTACTATTGTAAAGTATTTAGTAATTTTGCAAACTAACTAAGAGTACTAAAGAACAAAAAGATGATTCGAAAATATTTAACCTGGGATTTAAGAGTTGACGTGGCTCCGTGGTAAGACGGTTGTTTACAGAGCACAGGGACGCGGGTTTGATACCTTCCACCTCCTTCGGATTTTTATGAGCCTCAAGTATATAATACTTAAAATGAGTACCTGTCTACACCGAGATAATAGGACCGGCCGAAACGTCACACTGACCACGTGGCTTTCATATCTATGGCCGGCGGTCTAGAGACGGAGAACTTATCTTATCTGCCCCTTATACGCCTATCTAGGTGTTGTGATCCTAACACGTGCTCGCTTCCGTCAGGAAAGCCGAAGTGAGGACATCCATGCTCGGCAAACTGATGCCGAACGTTGGAGGCCCCTCGAGTGGAAAAAGGGCGGTGCTTTGCGGAGTGGTGCACTCGATACTCCTATACGGAGCCTCTATTTGGCACGAGGTGTGCCAATATGCAAAATATAGGGATATCCTTATAGGTGCACAGCGGAAGGCACTGCTCAGGTGCGCGTCGGCCTACCGTACCGTGTCGAGCGTTGCCCTGCAGGTGATCACGGGAACCGTTCCGATTTTCCTCCTGGTCGAGGAAAGGAGGACGGTGACCGACAGTGCCAGTCACGGCGAGATCATCAGACGGAATGCCAGGAAGCAGAACATCGCTCAATAGCAGGACGAATGGAATAGGAACACCATCAAAGGCCAGTGGACGAAACGTCTGATACCAGACGTAAGGACCTGGCTTGAATGCCCTCACCGTAAGCTAGACTACTGGCTGACCCAAGCGTTGACAGGTCACGGTTCTTTTCGTACGTATACGAAGAGAATCGGTAAGGACCTGGAGGATACGTGCGTGTACTGCGGAATGGTGGACTCTGTAGAGCACACCATCTTTCAGTGCATGCGTTGGGACGCGGCGAGGGTGGAGGTGGGTTCCCTATGCCCAGCGGCATTAACACCTGACGTCCTGGTTGCAAAAATGATGCAATCCAGGAGGAAGTGGGAAGCCATCTACGGGATGATTAAAGCCATCATGGAAAGGAAAGAGACCGAAGAAAGGAGCAGACAGCAGGAGTCAAATAGATGGGAGCCTGAATAGACTGCCAGAGGGCATTTGACGCTGATATCCTAACGGATCGATCCGGATGCCTCAAGCGTGGCGAAGAAGGGGAGTTTTAGCAGGTAGAAATCCTGCACTACTTGCACGCACAAGCATGCAAATGTCTTTGAAAAGATTTCTACTCTTAAAAAAAAAAAAGAAAAGTTGTTGGGATCCTATTATTTTTTATTTTTTATTTTTTATTTATTTATGAGTTAATACAGAGCCCAGTAACATGACCAGTGTGTGTTTTAACTTAATCTTTTAGTTGGCAAATTAACTAAATTTAAATTTCTTGATATGTAAAAAATATTACGTATTCTACAAAGATTAATTAGTTAGAATGTAATTTATTTTTGTACCACAAGGGAGCGTTGAAATGCTATAATGACGAAATTTAACTCTTGTCGTAGTGCCGTTTTTTATTTCGAGCACGAACGACAAGCTTAATTACAACACGGGGAGACCAAAGCAGTCCCGACCAAACCGTGATGTGACATATCGACATATCGTTCACTACAGGTATTTTATAATGGCTCCAATGAAATCAGGTTATCTTCATTTTTTACTCTACGCTTTCCTTTGACGCAAATTGCATTATTTTCTGCTGAAATGTATAAAATTTTACTTGGAATAGAAATTCAAAAATATGGTTTTATTTTAAGAGTAACATTGTTAATAACCGAATTTTATTTTGTCGTATTTCGGAAATTTTATATTCTGTCACTTTAAGAACGTTGTAGAGGTATAAGAATACTAGGCTGGGCTTCATATACGAGATTTGCGTATTACAATTTTATTAAAAAGAAATTACATTTAATCACCTTCGTAATACAAACAGTTAAAGACTACACATCGCTGCCAGCGTCTTATCCAGTCCAGGAACACATTTTGTAGGTACATTTTGGAAATGCTTTTAAGGCCCATCTACCCGAACAAGTCAGCGGTTTTTTTTTTTTTTTTAATTTTAATGGATGATTGCTAAAGAACGAGTTAAGTGTTTTAACTCAAGTTAGGTATAACTCGAGTTAAAACACTTAACTCGTTCTTTACCAATTGGCTTAAAACAACATACAAACACATATCGTTTTAACTTGAGTTAGGGATAACACGAGTTAAAATATTTAACTCGTTCTTTAGCAACCGGTCATTAATCAATTAACTTGCATGTGGAATACATGCATGTTTTTAGGGTTTTGTAGGTATCACCAAAAAACCCTTATACCGTCATTTTATCGTCTGTCTGTCTGTCTGTTCGGTAAAAATTGTAGCCAAACGGCTAAGCCTAGAGAGTTGAAAATTGACATGCTTATTTCGGTGGTGGGGGGTAATTTAAATTTAAAAGGAGTTAATTTCTTTCGTTTAATTCAATTCAATTCAATTTATTTTATACTCATACATTTTATACACATGAACATTAATTGCATTGAAACACTCACAATTTTGATTAATAGCAGATTTATTTTTAGTATGAATAAAAATTAATAACTTATCTTTGGTACATCTTTGAACAAAATATTCAATATGTTTCGATATTAACTTAACTCCGGGTCCGGAAAATTCATCGCAGAAAATTCATCGTGGAAAATTCATCGCAAGAAACTTCATCGCAGGCAAAATTCATCGCAGGGAAACTTCATCGATGAGAAAATTCATCGCAATAAAATTCATCGAAGGCAAGATTCATCGCGGGGAAAATTCATCGCAGGGAAATTACAAACGCTAAGGTCGTACGTACGTGCGCATTGCTGGGAACGAAATTTATTGATGAAAATTTTGTAGGTAAAATCCAACTAGGTAGGGTTGGTGTTTTTGGACCAAATTAGGTCCAATCCATCTTCTGAGAGTAGGCTCGAAATTTTTGGATCAAATTAGATTCAATCCAACTTACTTACGCGTTACGCGTGTGTGTCGCGAATGTTGAATAAAAATAGAATAAGGGCTTATCACATTTTCAATCCAAATTTATGTGCAAATTTGCGTTTTCCCTGAATATTTTAAGAGTTTCGGAAGTAATCGACTTTCACCGAAATAGGTATATACAGCTTTGTGGAAAACATAGAAGACCACCATGCCAAATATTAAAACTAAACAATATTTTGTTTATGTAAAGTATTTTTGTTGATATTAAGTTGATAGTAATTGTCTATCTTATTTATGTCTCTTATATGTAATAACAATTACCAGTTTTATTAAACGATTTCCATTTCAATGGAATTCACTCACTGTACGAATTAAAATGACCCGATATTTAACTTAATTTCCCCTGCGATGAATATTCCCTGCGATGCATTTTCCCAGCGATAAATTTTTCTGCGATGAACTTTCTTGCGATGATTTTTCCCGCGATACATTTTCTGAGATGAATTATCTCGCGATGAATTTTCTGCGATGAATTTTCCGTAAATCACTTAACTCATTGAGTTTACTAAACATGTTTTAAATTAAATGTGATGGGTGAGCCTGCTTATTTTGGCACAATAAATTAAACTTGGGTTTAATATCGGTCAGTGCAGGTCTCATAGCGATTTCTATGTTTCTAAGACGAGAGCGCTGCTTTGTTTTGATGTTGGTCATTACTGAAAATGCCATTTCGCATAAATAAGTGGTTGCAAATAGTAAGAGAACTACCATTGCTAAATCAGCGAGTAGTGAATACTCTGTTTTCACACTAAGCCAAAAAAAATTCAATGTTTGCTTACTAAACTCGTTTATAAGTTTTGTATCACTAAACTAAACTCGGCAAATTCTTCTAGAGCACTTAATGGGAGATGTTTTACTTGTTCCTTTTCTACAAGGAATGGTTTTTGCACCCAGATAAACTGTTTAGTATTTAAATCTGATAAATATTTTTTAAATTGTTCTTCCATACATGACAAATGATCAATTATGATTTTCTTAATTAAAATATTATCCAAATTATTTTCAGTGATAAAATCATATGTACATTACGAACATTACGAACGTGCCATTTTCCACACTTGATTTCCATGAGTTTATCTTCTTCATAAACGCATAAATTTTATCAATCAAAATTAATATGTTAGTGTTCTCACCTTGCAGGGACATATTCAGTTCATTTTGTTTCGCGAATATGTCTGACAAATAACACAATTTGCAAACCCAAGTTTCATTGTAGAAGAGATTAGAAAAATCGGACTTTGTTTCTGATAAAAATATAATTATCTCATCTTTCAAACTTATTAGTCGTTTTAAGGCTCGTCCCTTTGACAACCACCTTACTTCTTTATGTAGTAAAAGTTGTTCGTAATCCGCTTCCATATCCTTACATAAATTTGCAAACAAATGACTATTTAAAAAAAAATAATTATCTGTCATCAATTTGACCCAAATATTTTTCTCGACCCCCCTGGGGGTCGCGACTCCCACTCTGAGAATCACTGATCTAAATAATAAATTCAATTTATCATAAATATAGTAATTTTATTAATAAATAAATAATTAATTTTTATGTTATTACTTTCAAATACATTATTCGGAAACCTTCTCGTTGGTGCCTTTATTAAATCGGCGACAATTTAAATTATTAAATTGGCCATACCCTAGTTACGGCTCTGTCTATCAGTAATCAAACCACATATATTATTCTTCAATTTGTTCCATTATTAAATAAGAAATAAGTGTAGAGGTATCCAGCCATTTTCCGCCCCTGTCCCTTGAAAACTTAAGCCAAGGATTAGAATATATTGAGATATAATTCATATTGTTGCAAAACTATAAATTAATTACAAAATATAATTAGTTTAACATCAAAGAAATACAACGTAGTAAAGGAAAAAACATACCGGCTATAATGAAGCCACTTTTTGTAATAAAAAATAAAACCCTATTGAAACGGCTGAACCCAGAGCTTTGATTTACAACAAGTGTTAGTAACTTCACTCATTACATAACGCTTTTAAATTCGAATGTTTTATAGCTTTGAAAAAAAATTGGCTGCGTTTTTAATTTTTCATACGAGCATCATTGAAAAAAAGTGTACACTCAGCAATATAACTACCGAATTATGTTCGTTAGTAAATATTTACCTATAATAAAATATGCAATGTTTGACTATTCGATTTCGGTTATTTGTTATTATCTTCATCATCTTCAACTTCTTCTTCTTTGGGTATCAGTCAGGTTGACTTTTGGCCTCACTCACATAAGTCCTCCATCTTGATCTATTCATTGTCAGGTCTTGCCAAGGACCCTATATACCAATACTTGTTAACACTCCTTTTAGCTAATCTCTCCATCTCTTGCGAGATCTCTCCACTGGTCGACGGGAATTTAATCTTCTTTCCCATATCTTCCTAACCATTCTGTCCCCCCTCATCCTCATAACGTGTCCTATTCACTGTAATCATCTGACTCTCAGTTCTTGTGTTGTACTCGGCCTTGAGTACAGTTCTTGGATATCTTTGTTCTTACGGATGCTCCATTTACCATTAATTTGAATGGGACCAAAGATTCTGCGTAATATTTTATTTTTGAAAACTATGAGGTGTTATATATCTCGCTTTGTTAAGGTCCATATTTCGGAACCATATATAAGTATGGAATTTTGGTGTTCCTAGCGGGAGTTTCGTTTTGAAGATGGGTCCACATGCAAAACACGATGCATTAACTGCTTTAATTCTATTTGTAATTTCTAGCTGTATCAGATTCACTTGATTTATCATGGTGCCCAGGTATTTGAAAGTAGAAACTCTCTGAAAAATTTTGTCATTAAAAGTCGATCGTGTTCTCATGACTGCGTCTATTAACAATAAGATACTTGGTTTTTTCATTACTGATGATGAGTCCTACTTATTCACTTGTATTTGATATTTGACCGAAGTCGAAAAAGAAAAGCCTACTTTACGAGCTTCGACATCAATAAGATTAGTAAAGTATATTACATCTTTAATCTTATTTGAAATAATATCCAGGTCATCTGCATGACCTAAAATCTTGTGGTACCAATTGAGCTGTAGACCACGGTGGTCGGTATCTTCATCATATGTTAGCTGAATCCGACCACTGCTAAAAAATTTGTCATTATCACCATCATCTGCTAGCTGAATTCGTTCACTGCTAAACATCATCATCTAAGAGCCAGTGAAGTAATTCTCCTCTGTATTTCTAGTATTTGTCACAACTGAATGCTGTGCACTAGGTATTTGTACGGTGTTGTTCGTTCACGTAGTTTGCCAGATATATTAAGGGTGTCACTCAATACGCTGTTTGTCATAATTTTTTCGATGTTTTTGAGTTCTATTTTCTTCGCTTCGTTATTCACTTTATGTAGCATTTATACGAGGGTGGGGTGAAAAATTAGGCAAACCTCTAGGCATAGATCACGCTAGTAAAACTTGATATTTGATGTTATGTTCTATTATATATCAACATATTGTCAGTAAAATTTTATTCCGTTCTGATATTTAGTTTGGTTTTGACAGAATGCAGTCAGTGTGGTTTTATTTAAGAAATGAAGCCTTTTGAATATTTCACCTTAAAGCCTCATTTATAATAGATCACTAGCACAACTGCATGGCACAAACATAAAGATTAATCAATGGTGTACAGATATAAACTCGATATACGGCGGCTCGATGTACGCCAATTCACTTTTACGCCTACGTTGAATTAACTATCGTACGTCTGGGATTCCCCGATCAGATCGGCAAAGTACCGTAATAACTGGACTGACCGGCGCTCCAGTATCATCGCATATAAATATACACGTCTGGCGTATATCTAGTTTAGTTATTTGTAATTAAATTAGTATATTTGTTTCTATAAAATATATAAAATAGGTGATTTTTCAGTACGCATATACAAAAGGGTAGGCGCAGTAAAACAAATACTATGTCTGAGAAGAAAAGAATGAAAATATTAACTCAAGATGGACATAAAACGAGTAAAATTTCAATACTCCTTGAGGAGATGGAAGTTATTAAAAATGGGCGAAAACGTCTCGATGTCTGTAGGATAATGAATTTACCGCATTCAACTGTTACTACCTTTAAGAAAAATGCAGATAAAATTAAACAATCTGCTCAGCGCACTACAGAAGTAAACGGGTCAACGAGTACTAAGTCAAATAAAATATCGTTAGAGATACCCTTTATGTCTATTGTTTATTTACTTGAAACCTAACCCTATACCCTCACTATAAGTTAGGTTCATTTTACGCCAGTTCGGTTTAAGCCGGTTCTCCTAGGAAAGAAACTGTAGCGTATATCGACCTACCATTTTGTAGGTTTATTATAAACAGACATTCGTACTATAAGCAGAACAGTGAAGCACCATTGATGCGCCTAATTCATATGCGATGTGTATATGTTATGGACCTATTCTAAATGAAGCTTAAGTATGTTTTAAAACAAGAGTTGGTCACGAAAGGAAACCCAGAGCGATATGGTTAATACATTGGATAAGGATGCTCCTTCATATGTAACCATTTGTTGCAGGGTGAATGAATTCAGGAGAGGAAGAACTAGTGTCAAGGTTGATCTCCGTAGCGGACGTCCGAAAACAGCCACAATACTAGAAATTGTTGACGAAGTTCACCACATCACTTTAACCGACCGACGACTGAAGTTTTCAGAGGTAGTAGAGATATCTAGTAGATTGAACGCGTAAATTTCATTTGAATCGAGAAATAAGATAAACGGAAGCTATCCTCAAGATGTGTTTCCGCGTTTGCTCTGTGCGCAGAACAAACCTAATTTTCTCAAACAGATGCTTTTCTTCATGACCATGAATAAGACATCCATTATTGCGAAGGAACAGTCTGGATTAGCCACGGTTTTCTGACTGCAAGGAAGGCAAAAGTGGTCCCACCAGCCGGAAAGATCATGATATCTATTTCTTGAGACGTGACCATTATCAAAGCCATAATCAAAATTGTTGTAGCTACTTATCAATAATTAAAAAATTGAGCTTGACTTTGTAATCACACTATAGCTCTATATGCAAAGACAACAATTGTAGATATTTTATATTGTAGCATAGCAGCATTGATCAAAACTGCGATACCTAGACATTGTGACATACAGCTATTTAATTAAAAAACTATTTGTTAGCGTCTAAGTAGACATAATTTACTTACGTAATGCACACGTAAGTAGGCAATGTTTGTTACGATAATTGAATAACAGAACTAGGTTGAACGGGGGTATATATAAGTAATGGATGTCGTACGGAATCCAGTCAACGGAATGTAGCTAACTCTTATACGAGATTCTACTCCAGGGCTTCTTAAAGTGGTGGGCCGCGGCTCCCTAGGGGGCCGTGACCATCTCACAAGGGGGCCGCGAAGAGCCGGGAATATTACACTTGTTAATTTTTTTATGATTTAAAAAGGATAAGTAACTTTAACTTTCATACTAGATAAATATTATTCTTCATTGTAAATAGATTATTGAATGACTGAGCGTAAAAAAACAGAAAAACACATTTTGGACTGATTCCTTTTTAGTTGTCAACACAGACTCCTTTTAGCTCGATACACTTCGCCCAGCGTTTCTCCACCTTTTTCAAGCCATCCAAAAAGTAAGATTCCGGAAGGCGTTAAAATAGGCATCTTTTTATGATTCCTCTTCGTTCAACGTGAATCTTTTCCCGGCGAGCCTGTTTGAAAACAGGAAAAAAACGCTGGCGGCCAAATCTGGTGAATACGGAACAATTTAAAGCGTAATTCATGTATTTTCGCCATCAATCACACGATTGCTTGGCCACTGTGGATAAACGCGGCACTCATCTAACCGATATCTTTTTCATACCGAATTTTTCGTGCAAAATTGAAACTACTGAGCCATGTGATATGCTTATGGCCTCAACTAGTTAGCACACTTTGACTCATCACTCAAGACGATATCGTGGATTTTATCAATCATTTCTGGCGTAGTCACTCCAAGTGGACGTCGCGAACGATGATCATTACTTGTAGATGTACGACCATGTATAAATTCATTCACTCAATTGTAAACAGTTTTAAACACTAGTGCAGATGTGCCATGAACCATCCAACTCGGCTTTTATTTCCTTCGGAGTTTTGCCTTTCAAATGAAAGTGTTTAATCACTGCACGAAAGTCGTTTTTTTACAATTGTTCCAAAATAACAAAAGTTGTTTGTTTCAATCGATTGTAAAAATGAAACCACGCAAAGGATATTGCTGTAAATTTGAGAGCAGTCTATTGATATGTGGTACTTTTCAGAAACAAACTTGTTTCCGATACTACTAACGCATTCTCTTGGATTTTATAAGAACTTATAGACCTACCGTCGTATATTTAAAACAAACAAAAAAAAAAATAACCAAACTGGGTTCAAAAAAAAATAAATAAATTTAGGTGGGCCGTGGGCTATCAATTTGTGATGCAGGGGAGCCGCGACGTCAAAAAGTTTAAGAAGCACTGTTCTACTCAACCACGGTATGTCCACGAGTCCGACTCAATATACGAGTACTTCAGGGTGGACTAAGCAGTAGTCCCCATGTGAATAGGAGGATACTTCGCCAGGCTCCTCAACTCCGTGATGGAAAACTCCAGTCAGGAGGCAGGTTCAAGGTAATCTTGATCAGCATGGGATAGACGGAAAACATCTTCCAGCTCCCAGGGCAAATTCCATCAAATATTGTTGATTTAATTTATAATATAATTTATAATTAACTATACTGTTAAAACCAGGAATTGCTTTTCTATCAAATCACTTTTATAATTGATATACAACACATACAATGACATTTTCAAGTACAGATATGTAACTTTTATAACGGGTGCTGTGTACAAACAATGTTAATTAAATTAACATGACAATAAGTAAGTGCAGATATATCTAGTAATGAAAAATTATGAAAAATGGGTCAAAGTTTGTAAAAAATAAATAATAAAATCTCGTGTTTTTATCTGTTGCAATAAATTGTTTATATTTAAAATTTTTCTATTCAATAAAATTGTAAAATCAGCAGTTTTATAAAAAAAATCCGTAAATATTTTCAAATGACAGAATGATAAAATAAATATTCAACAGTAAATTTGATCATTTGGCCTTTTTGCAGTTTTTCATGTTTATCTTTGTAAGTCAAATATAAATATGAATTTATTGGGTGTATGAGAAACGCTGTTCGCTAACGGTCTATAACTCATGATAATTCCCATGTGTCGACTCCAAATTTTCAAAACAAACCAAAACATACTGCACAAAAGAATCACTTAGATTTTCATAAATTTTTAAGATTCATGGACATTGAATAAGAATAGATTTAATACATTTTGTACGGAAAATATGAATTGCCGTAACAGTATCGAAAAAAAGGTAGGTATTACGGGCAGATCTTTGCTTAACATGCTTTACTATTCAGTCCCCATCATTATCATCAACATTATCATCATCATCACCACCAGCAGTATCATCAGCAGCAGCAGCAGCGCTAGTCGATACAATATTTGATATATATATATATATATATATATATATATATATATATATATACCCTATTTACATTATTCCGCTGCTGTCGGCTAGCTACTCTGATCTACTGCTTTCCTACAGGTTTTATGATTACGTCTATCCATCTCATACTACGTTGTCCGGGAACACTTTTACCAGTTCTGGGAGCGAAGGTTCGGGAGCGCTTTTTTTCCATCAGCCAACGTTTCTTCTAATATACAACCAGCCCAAACCCATTAGTTTAACAACATGATCAGCATAAACGATCTTGTCAGGAATCATTTTTTTCTGTTATTTGAAATTTTAAAGGTTATTTAAATTAATTTGAACAAACTGAATCCACACTGTAATCCTATTATTTATTAAAACCTTCCAATTTAAAATATAGAAAAATGAAAATAGAGAAAAACATTTCTCATGTGGAGTTTAATGTGGCGGCAGGTTTAATTTCCAATGTACCAATGTACGAACCGGTATCATATTTGTGCCGTATATGGAGGAAATATTATTTGAATATGTATAATAATTATTAATTTCTACCGGAAAAATATTATAAAAGTAGACAAATATTTATTTTGTAAGCAAGTAAAGTTTACACAGTTCAATTAATTGATCTCCGAAAGACTGATAGTAATAAAATTTATTATTTGTAAAAAGTTATTGTATTATCACATAGAAGCGGTAAAACAAAAGCGACACAATATGAATAGTTCGAAACGAAATATTGTTAAAAACAACCGAGTGTGCCGCACATATTATATGGGAATACGAACTAGGGTTAAACACAATAGACTATAAAAATTTGACCCTAAAATTTTGAGGAAAAATATGGTCACAGGGGTGTGTTTAATGATATTATAAATATGGTCACAGGCGTACGTTTAATAAATGATAAAAAGTAATATAGAAATACACAAAACCAATTTAAACGTTTTCAAAATAAAGAGAGATAGAGTATAATTGAAAAATTTATTGGTAACCTTGGAAACAAAACCATCACTTTACACACATCAATTTATTTATCAATTTTTTTGAAAACTTTTATATTAACAACTGTAAAACATGTTGACATATTTATCAGAATGAAAATATTCCCACAAATTTACGAGCTGTGAACAATAACAAAAGAAATAACCCAGATGATGGTAAATTAGAACGTTCGAAGTCCTGTCACATTTGAAAACGAAACACAAACAATATATTTAGAGGTTATGCTACAACTAAACAGTTGGAAATATCTTAACAGATAAAAATATACCTAGAATTCCCTAAAAAATTGTTGAAAAATTGATGAAAAATAGAATTTGTTCTACTTTCAAAATAAATTTATCAACTTTTTGCCAATTAATTGACGAAATTTTTACACTTTACACACACTAATTAATTGAATGTCAACTTTTCCAATTAATTGATCAATAAATTGAATCGTATAAATCCCACTTAATACTAGGGGAAATTCCCGTACTAATAGTACGGGAACCGTGCGCAGCGGGTAATCGTGCGCACCACTGAAAATTCAAATTACGCGGTATTTTAAGACAGTTTTGGCGTCTAGGCTTGACAGGGGTGTCGAGCAATTAGCTTGGCGCCATGAGCTCTATCATGTCATTTGTTTGCAATACTTGAAATTTTGTATATCGATGTTTATAGATATTATTCTAGACGTGTGCGAATTAAGACGTTAAGTTCATAATTCTCATCTGATTATTCTCAAATAAATATTTTCTTAAAGGATAGGATCAACTGCTTGTATGCATGCAATTTCGTTATATTTAACTAAATAGTTTTTGTGATGGTAAGTGATTTGTTTTTAAAGTCATGATGGGGTAATAATGCTCAAGAATTCGCACCAATGATGGATTGGAAAAAGCTTATGTCACCATCCCATGTTCCAGTTCCTACAAAAAAGATAAATGCCAAGAACCCGTAAATGTTAACGCTGCAAAAAGAGTCCGAACGCGTATCCTAGACCAATCACCAAAAGTAAAAAAAAGCAAAAAGAAAAAACCAAAATCCTCTGATTCATCTGAAGTATCTCATCACATGGATGATAATAACATCTGCGACGATGATGAAGTAGATGACATCGACGTAAGCTATGTTCTATCCGATGAAAAACCCGAAGAAAATGTTACATGCGGAATTCATGAGGAACAAGGTAAAACTGAGCTATGGTATAGATGTGTCGCATGCGGCTTATGGAACCATGCAGCATGTACCGGTGCAGACTCGCCTAAGCAATACATTTGCGAGTTTTGTAACTTGTAATATTTAAAATATCTTTTGGTTTAATAAATATTTTTGCATTATTTTGTTTTTCAATCTACTGCCCATTATTCCCCACCTAATGCGCACCATTGCCCCATAGGGTGGGAAATTGTGCGCAAATGCACATTTGTACTTTTAACATTTTTTTGTGACTTAGGTAATAGCTACATTAATTCTGATGGTACTCTTTGATAGCTAAATAACATGAGCTTCTATGGCCATTTATAAAGATTCTTTAACATTCATAAAGTGGCGATCAGATCTAATCTCGCTTAAGTGCGCACCATTCCCCCACTTTCCCCTATATTACAATTTAAAGCATTTGATTTTGTATTTTTGTAATTGAAATAAATTATAAACTAATTAAAATATTTAAAAAGAAAGCAAAACTTACCCATCGGTGACAGCCCGAGGTGAGCTCAACGGTCAGACAACAGATATATAAACGATTTAGCGCCTGCGGTCAAAGGCTTGCCAAAGCTTGCCAACAAATATATTTTAGTGTTATAAATTTAAAAAAATAATTTATTTTATTAATTTTAAACCCCAATGAATAAAGTTGTTTATAAATAATGATATTTGGACTAAGTGGAAGAGGGAGATTCACTGTTTTTCTCTCCTGGATGCACTACTGTTAAATTATACTCGTCTCTTTCTTTTATAAAAATCCCACTACTTGGTACGCTTACCACACTTTTGTACTGAATTAGAGTAAAGAAAAGATGGCCTAATTTTACTTATTTCACTTTGGAATCTACAGGTTATCAAAGGTAAGGGTATTCAATTATGATCCAGGAAAAAGAGCAGGTTAAACTTTTATTTTTGAACCAATTAATTTATTTTTATGAATTATAAGCCAACGGAGTGACCGAGCGCATTAAGTCGTGCAGTTTGGACTGGTGAAAACAGTCTGAATTGTGCGGTCTGTAGTTCGAATCTCCGTTGGTGATATTATTCGGGTGAGAATAATATGTTTACATTACTCTCATTTCACAATCATTCACCCCTCATCCAGGTGTAGAAGCTCGCCCCCTGGCATCGGTGATTAGCCTCGTTGCAGAAATAGGCCGATGTAAAATAAATAAATAAATTTTATGAATTATATGTTTAATAAAAGAGGTGACCTTTTAGGTGGTAATAAGTTCCTTATATGAATACTTTGAGAACTACGAGTAAAATGATAAATATATTTACATGCCATTAAATATGATGATCAGGCTTGGAGTGTACACATCTCGCTTTGTTGTGAACGAGCGTTCCTTTGATTTACGTTTATGTTCATAAGGAGCTTATCACTTCATCGGCCAGCAGTAATCGGCTACCATGGACATATCCATATTATCTGCTCTCTATTTCTTTCATGTCCAGCTGAAACATCTTACTCTATTCTTCACATAGGTCACCCAAATATTTGGTGTAGTATTTGAAATGAGAATATAAGGACGTGAAGTTTTAGATTCATACTGCATCCAAGTAGTCGCAGATTTTCTTATATCTTTCCTACAATGTTTTCCATAGTGGGGCATTTCCTATTCCAAGGAACTACATTTTAAATGCATTCTATATTTGTTCTTCCAAGTTATTCATACTGTCAGAAAACGTGGAGTAATTCATAAGTAACCTAATATATGGTCCACCAATTATGGTCCGCCCTCTTTCACTTTATGCCCTGATAGAGCTGCAAACTTATTATTAAAAAGGTTTAAGATTTGGCGTCTTCTGATTATTATTTATTCAGGTCGATGCAGCGCTGATACAGTGCTTTTTAATTGGACAGCGCTTTTGAAACGACTAAAATACGAAAACGGATCGACGATTTCACTACTTTCAAACCGGAACCTGTTATACGCAAGATTCGAAACATCTCCGAAATATTACAGAAGATTATAGAAAGTGAAGAAATATTAAAAATTTTGTAATATTTTCAGATAACTATAACTTCTGGTCGTTTTGTGAATAGAACCAGTTTTCAGACCCCTATGTGAGTACAGGTCATATAAGAAGTTTGTAAAGGATACAATTGATTCTTCTGCGTCAGTGTTCCCCAAACTTTTCAGACAAAGAACGGTATGTTTTGTGATATTTTTTCGTGGCCTACCCTAATACATATATTAAAATAGGGTTGCCAATTAGCGCCTCACTTTGATCTGGAGAAAACAAAAAGTTGGGTCAGAAAAACACACTTGAACAATGAACGCAGAAATTCGGAAAATCACTTGAAGAACAATGGGGCGAGAAGCAAATCGAGAGCATATCACCTAAAGGGCAGGTCGCAGAAATTCAGAAAGTGACTTGAATTAAACACTTATAGCGTTATATAAAAAAATAATTAAATATCTCACAATTAATCGCGCGATGCAGAAAAATAATGATTAAACCCAGAATCCAGGCAAAAACTTTCAAAATCCCTAGTGTCCGGATCAAACCTGAAGAGGTGGAGATCCAATTTACATGTAATAATAATAACCCTACTTTCAAATTCAATTTATGATGGATAAATAAAAGGAAACTAAATACCATAAAATAATAAAAATATTATACAGTTTTTAACACTTAATTTTTATTTAATTATTTTTTATGGTACTTACGAATTTCTTGATTGCAATGTGAGATGAAAATCGTTTAGAAATTTGTAACTTTATGAAGTAAAATTAAAAAGATTCTTTACTGCACAAATTGTTTTATCGTCACCAGACGTACGTTTCGGCTACAAATTAGCCGTCCCCAGTAGCTGAATAAAACTGAGGTATCTTTTGCAAGCTACAAGATTTTTGATATTTTTGTTTCATAATAGGTTTAATTAAATATTTTCTGAGGACCGGTATTTATTTCTTGAGGACCGGTACTGGGTCGCGGACCACAGTTTGGGAAACGCTGCTCTGCGTGGTTTTCAGGTCGTATTACTTACGATGATTTTCTAAACATGTGGTCATAACAACTGATAGATTAACATCGACGTATGTTACACCGAATTGCTAACGCTGATGGCTGTTAGGTTGTTAACATTATCACTATACAACCGTTGTACAACTTATCGTTCAACCTCGGAAATTTTCAGCGCTGTTAAAATTAACAAGCATTGTTCAGGCCTATGTATTTTAAATTAGCAATTATTGCGACTCTTTGCAATGTTTCCTATAAATTGTTTACACATAAATATATCATGTGCATCAAAGTAATATTTATTTATGCACCATAGTTAATATCAGTTCGCTTCGTTCAACCGTTAATAAATAATATGTGTATGCATTGACATGCTTTATGTGGTCATGCACAAAAATATAATATGCATCATAATTTCTATACTTGCATAAATATTTTGCATATGCAAGGTAATAAAAAGTATCCATTATTTTACAGTACCGATTGATTATTTATCGCTCAGAATCCAGTCTCTTGGTCACTTTAAAAGAAACACCTTCAACATCTCTATAATTCCTACTTTCTAAACAGCAAATGATTTTAAAGTTGCTAATTAATAATAGGTTCCAAAACGCCTATATAGGCGCATAGGAGCAGAGAAAGTAAGTTAGCCGTTTCTAGACCTCCGGTCACAGATATAAAAGCCACGTAGCCAATGTGACATTTCGACCGGTTCTATTATCCCAGTATAAGCAGGGAATAATTTTCAGTATTAAATACTTGGGACTGGGATGACCCCAGAGTTGTCTGCATAATTTAGGAAGATAAAAATCCGAAGGAGGTGTAGGGAGTCGAATCCACGTCCCTATGCTCCGTATACAACCGTCATAAGTCGGAGCCCCGGCAACTAAAAAAAAGTTATTAATTGGTTAAATAAAATTGTCCGCATACAGCAGTGATGGCTAATTGAGTCTTACACAACTCATATACAAGGTGTCTCAAAAGAAATTTTATATTTAGTGGATCGATTAAAAACAAAGTAAGCCGTATATAGAAAAAATGTTTATTAATTATTAAAATACACTTTTTGGGGATTTATTTCTTAAAAATAATATCGTCTAAATGTAGACCCTCGCGTTCTCGGCACTCATTTAATCGAACAGTAAAATTACTTATGACGTCTCGGCAGGTGGACTCAGGGATGGCTGCCATTTCGTGACGGATATTTTCTTTCAAATGCGCCAGTGAAGTCGGTTTATTGGCGTGAACTTTAGATTTAAGATAACCCCATAAGAAAAAGTCCATAGGGATTAAATCTGGACTGCGTGGAGGCCAATTTATGTCACCTCTCCGGGAGATCAATTTGCCTGAGAAAATTTCACGAACACGTGGTAGAGAGATATTGGACGTGTGTGAAGTTGCTCCGTCCTGTTGGAACCATGTTCTTTAGTTATAGCCAGGAAAGTTTTGTAGTTCAGGTACCAAGAAGTTGTCTAACATCTCCACATAACGCTCTGAATTCACTGTAACTGCACGCCCCCTTTCGTCTTCAAAAAAGTAAGGGCCGATAATTCCTCGCGCTGACATCGCAGCCCATACGGTCACTTTAGGCGAATGTAGGGGTTTCTGATGTTTGCGTTTCGGATTCGTTGCACTCCAGTAGCGGCAGTTCTGCTTATTTACGTGGCCATTAAGATGAAAATGAGCTTCATCCGAAAACAAAATGTTGGTAAACGTTGAAAATCGCTCAATCACCTGATTTACGAAATTAAGCCTCTGGCATCTTGGGGCTTTAATTCTTGCACCAATTGAATTTTGTAGGGGTGCAGCTTTAGGTCTTTGTGCATAATGCGATGTAATGATGATCTATGCACATTTAAAGCACTTGCGCGCTTCCGAATTGAAAGGTTCGGGTCGTCACGAACAGACAGATTAACATTCTCCACGTTTTCTACCGTTCTTGATGAGCTAGGTCGCCCGGATTTTGATTTATCCAGCGTTGTACCAGTCTCTTCAAACTTTTTAACCCAATGTCGAATGAGAGGAATGCTTGGCGCATCATTTAAGTGGTGAAAACCTCGAATACTGCAGAATTTTCTACGCGCTACAGTCGCCGAATCACCGTTTTTGTAAAACTCTCGCACGATAACGCGCGGTCTGCTCCCGAGAAACGCTCTATAGCGACTAAATTCCCAAGAGCCAGGCTACCGATTGACATAACCCCCGCGCCCCTCGGATACGTTGCGTTCAAGCAGTAAGCTAAATGAATATAAAATTTCTTTTGAGACACCTGTATATGACTAGGATGTATATTAACTAAAAATTCATAACTATTCGGCGGATTATATCATATAACATTATGCACTTAATACGTATTTTGGTTAAACGATTTAAAAGGATAAAAGATTTAGTCGTAAGTACTAAGTAAAGGACTAAGTAACTATTCATTCTTTTGTAGAATGTTTTCATAAATATTCTTGGGTTAAATGTACATGCCCGCGAGAGTGAAATGATAAATGTACGTCGAATACTACTAAGTAGAATATCTGCTTGTGGTAGCTAGCTAGATAGGTAGGATACCAAGGCCTAGATAGGCGTTTAAGGGACAGAGAAGGTAAGTTCTCTGTTTCTAGACCGTCGGTCATAGATATGAAAGCCACGTGGTCAGTGTGATGTTTCAGCAGGTACTATATATCCTTGTATTTATATTATCCTTGTATAAACAGGTACTCATTTTAAGAATTAAATACTGGAGTCTGAGTTGACTCCAGAGCTGATTGCACAATTTTGGAAGATAAAAACCCTAAGGAAGTGGGGGGATTCAAACCCGTGTTCCTGTGCTCCATAGACAACCACGGAACCACGGCAATTCTTCAAGTATTTATAATTTTTTATTTTTGCCAAAATCATTACGATATTTACAAAATCAAATATGCCAATGTCTATAAAATCTACTTAATATTCATAAAACAAACATTTTAAAAATCACTCTACAAGTCTATTGTGAAGAAAATTCTGCCAGTGAAAAAATAACGTGTCCTGCTAGATAAAGAAAGTGTCCTTTTGCATTTATTATGGTAAATAATATTTTCCCACATTGAATGGGGTGGCAGAGAAATAGAAGAGGTGAAGAGTATAAAATACCTAGGTTATGTACTAACGAGGAACAACGGGGCTGAACAACACATAAGGGAAAGAGTAAAGAAGGCAAGGATAGTCATGGGAAAACTGTGGAGTATAGGAGAGAGGAAGTTTAGCGACGATATTAGATGGAGATTGAGGTTGTTTGACGCCGTGGTGAAAAACATCCTGCTATATGGGGTGGAAATTTGGGGATGGAAAGAATGGGAGAAGGTAGAACGAGTACAGGAGAGGTATTTGAGATGGATCTTCGGGGTAGATAGAACAACACCAGGGTATATTGTAAGAGAGGAACTGAAAAGGGATAAGATGAAAGTGGGTACAGGAAGGAGGGCGGTTAAGTACGAGGAGAAAGTTATAATAGAAACAGACAAAAGAATAATGAGGGAATGCTGGGAGGAAAGAGCCAGAGAGGAACAGAAAGGAAGATGGTACGCATGGGGAAAGATGAGAAAAGAGTATTACTGGAGATGCGGAGTGGATGCGACAGAGGTGGAAAGAAGAAGAAAATACGGGATAAGCCTGATTGAGGAGTTGTGGAGGAGGGATAAGGAAGTGGGGGAGCAAGAAAGGACATTCAGCATAGACAAATCAAGGAGCGCAGAGAGATATAAGGAGGTCAGAACTATAAGGGTACCAAGATGCTTAAAGGGAGAAAGAGGAAGGTCAGGAGGGAGAGTTAGGAGGATTGCGAGGCTAAGGTGCGGGAATGAAGAGAGAGAAAATAGATATTGGAGGAAACAGGAGGAAAAGATGTGCAGGATGTGCGGGGGGAGGAGGAAGATATAGAGCACCTCGCGAAGAGGTGTAGAGAGATGACAGTATGGTCGGGGAGCACATTAGACCTGCTGCACGAAGATGAAAGGGGGGATAGGTGGGCGAGGGAATTAGAGGCAAGAAGGATGGAGATTGGGGAAGGATAACAGGAAGGGGTAAAGGAAAGAAGGAGGAGACCCGGTGGGAAGCAGAAGGGGAGAAATGGAAGGAAGGAAGGGGGATGAGGTTACCTAGAAATGAGGAGGAAGGAAGAGAGATAGAAGGAGGGGCGAAGAAATGGTTGGAAGGGAAGAGAATGAAATAAAATAAAATAAAATAAAGCAAAGATGGGCGAGAGAACAGGAAGCAAGAAGAAAGGAGATCGGAAAGGGAAACCAGAAGGGGAACAGGAAGAAGGAGAGGGACATTGGAGCAAGAAGATAGAAAAGGGAAAAACATTGTAAATTGTAAATTATAGTGGATTGTTTTTTTATGTATTTTTGGATTGATTTTATTTGGTTTTATTTTTGTAATGGCTAATACCCTGAACGCCGCAAGGCCTAGGGAAATAAAGAATATATAATATTTTCCCACACCAACGGAAAACGCTAAGAAGAAGAAGATATTAAATTTAAAAAAAGTAATTTTAAACGTTTTTAAAGGGCTTGATGAAACAGAAGACAAGGAAACAAAATTTTTAGAATGAGCTTCAATATGATGAATTGTTAAATTTGGTCCAGACTGTGAAAAATGCAAAAAAAAGACCCCGGAATGTTAAAAAATATAGATGGATTTTTTATAGATTTAATCTGCCGCAAAAATTTTATGTATAAACATAATTCCGTACCTTAACTGAATATTTTTTTAATTACATTAAAATATTGAATGTGGTGTGAATAACAGGATGTGTATAGTTTCTTTTTTTTTGAGATTCCCACTAAACAAATTATTGATGATATTAGTTAGAATACATGGGCGCCCGCAGAATTTTTTTTGCAAAATATGTAGGCTTATTTTTGAAAATATCTAGAAATTTATTAAATTAACTTTCATAAATACAGAACACTATTTAAATGAAAATTGAAGGTGTCTGAGATCATTGGCAAATTGGAAAGTGGCATTAATTACTTTTCTAGAAAATCTACTCTATTAAGGTTCATTTGCGATAACAAAGAGATGACGTCACAGTTGAAAAACTTCCTGTGTTTGGCAACACTTCGCTAATTTTCAAAAGTTTAGGTTATATCGAATTACTTCTAAAAAGATATTGAAAACCTATATTTCCTATTATATGGAGGAAAGGAATTATGAGAAAGATGAATTATCATGCAGAGCAGTTCTTTCCAACCGATTTGTCATAAAATTTATGATTTAAATTATATTAAAGTGTGTAATATATTGTTAAACAGATAATATACAAATTTAAATATAATTAAATGAAAATTTCAGTGTGTAAGAATCATCAAAAATAATTGTTAGAAATGTTTCGTGTTCTTTTCATCCTTTTTGTACAATTTATTTTAATTTTTCGCTTGTGTTGGACAGACAAAAAGATCGTAAAGCAGTGTTAAAATATAAAATTTTCTAATGTTCGAATCGCGATAGTAGAATTAGGGAAATAGCAATAAACTTGTTCGTAGTCAGTTCAAATAGTTTTTTACCATTAGCCACCAACGCAGATTTCTTAAGTCCGTTAAAATTACTTTGCGCTTGCAATAATCTGATGATAATATACCATTGTGGCTCTACGAACAGACTTAATGTTAAAATTAGGAATAATAATGAGTGAAACAAATTTAAATAGAACCAAAAATTATTTTTATTGAAATATGAGTGTATTTTCTCATATTTCAGGATTTTATAGGGATTTAGTAAGTAATAAAAAATTGTGGGTACATATTGAAATAAAATGTTGACTTCGGTTATAAAATCAATACACTGACTCAAACTAAAGCAAGTATTAAAAATTATAAAATTCAGTAATTTTTGAACTAAAGACGGTTTTTTTGCTTTAAGCGGAACAAGATTTTCATATCTAGTAACTTTTACCGATCGATTGAAGTTTTTGTTGATTTTGTTCAGCAACAGCCCACTTCAATATATAAAAACTTGGCTAGTGACAACTTAAGATAATTATATTACAATTAGTTCCGCTTAAATGTTATTAAATAGCATATACGCAGATCTTCGTCTTGCGAAGAACGACAAACATTCCGATCTTTGAAAATCCAGGTTTCATATATATATATATTTATTATTATTATTATTAACATTTATTAACCGGCATCTAGGCCAAAAACAATATACATATAATATACAAGTAGTAACAAACAAAACAAACAGATCGTGAACAGAATAATTACATAACTTACAAAGAAAGATATAACATAAAGGAAAATAAAAACACAAATAAGACATAGTACAACCATTGGTCCTGTCTGTCCACAATACAGATTCAAGTTTTAGTGAAGCACTAATTGCTTACACCAATGGTTGTTAAACATAACATCATTTTTCAGACAGTTAACAATCAGCTTATTAGTTGACAGCCAAAGCCTGCTGCGCAGAGAAAAAAATCGTTTGCGCAGCATACCTCAACTGTCAGGTATTCCATTTTGAGCAAACATAAGACTAGCACTACAAAATCTGTCCAAGCCATTTACAATTCTAAAAGCGTTATTATAACACACTCTGAATCTATGTCTAATTGCCTTTGTCCATAGGGGCGATGCATAAACACAGGCACAGTATGAGTTGAATAGGCAATTGCGCACACCTTTACTACATCTTGCAAATCGTCTATTCAACATATTGGCGCGCACGCACAACATTCGACACTGCCTACTAATGTCTGCATTGTCCGAAAGATCGTCGCACATTATGTGACCGAGGTATGTCACGAACGACACACGCGGTACGATCTGTCCACACAACTTAAGATTAGGTACGCTGTATTTCTTGCACTTCGCTTGGAAAACAATATACTCAGTCTTTTTGACATTATATATCAGTCCGTGCTCTGTGGTGAAGCACTCACAAATCTTCACTAGTTCCCTCAAGCCGGCCAAAGAGGGTGAGAGTAGTACCATGTCATCAGCATAGCATATGTGGTTGATAACACAGGAACCCATCACACATCCCGTTTTCAGCTTATTCAACTGCAAACTTAAGTCGTCCATATACAGGTTGAATAGATAAGGTGATAAGAGACTTCCTTGTCTCACTCCCAGATTATGTTTAAAAGGAGCAGATCTTTCTGCACCCCAACGTACACGTTTGACCTCTTCGTCGAACCATTCTCTTAGTATATCTACCAAGCGTTCCGGAACATTTTTCTTTCTTAGAATTTCAAGAAGTTTCCCTCTATTCACTCGATCAAAAGCCTTGCTCAGATCTAGGAAGCAAGCATATACCGGCGTTTGACGTGCTACATATCTGGCAATGGTTGATTTTAAGGTAAAGATTGCCATTTCTGTACCGTGATTTTTCTTGAATCCGAACTGATTATCGGCGCATTGAAATTTTTCTTCAGCTTTCGCTAACAGTATCCTTTCCAAAAGTTTTGAGATCACGGTCGAAATAGCAATTGGACGGTAGTTGTCGCTACTTGTTACTGTGCCCTTCCCCTTTGGAACTGGAACAACGTCTGTAGTCAGGAGATCTTTCGGCAGATGACAATGCACCAGCATAAATGAAAAACAATCTGCTAGAATGTTCTGCAGACTTTGTGGTGCAGAGAGTAAATGCTCTCCACATATGTCGTCCGCTCCAGATGTCTTCCCACTCCTCAGATGCAAGATAGCTCCACGAACTTCCTCCGCAGTGACGAGGCATTCCTCAAGCGGAACACCATTTGGTTTACAGCAATGTTGTGTACTGTCACCATCAATGGCGCTCCTCATGAAGATATTTCTCCAATGCTCAGAGACGTTCCACTCCCCCGACACTCCATCTATTTGTTCAGGTCTATTGCTATTGTTTTTAATTGCAGTGCTTCTCCAGAACGTAGCAAAAGCTCTGGACTGATACAGTGCAGTCAGGTTATCGGCTTTTTGTGTTTCAAGGTTTTGTCTGTGCTTTCTCAAGCGCCATCGAAAACGTGCTCTAGTTATCATTCGCTGACGATTGATCTCCCCTGAACGTGGTCTTCCACTATCAATCCACATATGCAATGCTTTTCTTGTCTCTTTATTTGCAGACATTAGGTCCTCGTTGCCCATCCAACCACGTACACTCTTTGGTAGACTGATTCGGGCTAGGTTCTGGTTTCTCAGACGCTTTACTCGCATATGGAGTCTTGTTAACAACCTGCTCTTTCTCGGAGCTGGTTGATGCAAGCCTCTCCTGGGAATGTTGTATTAATGATACCGTAGGTTGAGACTTCTTTCCCTCATACGTCTTTTTGGGAACCGATTTTTCCACCAGTTTCCTTAGTTCTTCTATATTCTTCTTAACTTCCACTCGTGATTTAGCATCTAAGTCACGTTCAACACTGAAAGAGTGCATCTCGCGTTTCAAAAGAGCTATGTCTCTCATTACTGAAGTGACGTCTACGTAATCAAACGTAACCGAAGGAAGTTTGCTTAAGTCTTTCGCAACAAAGATCGGCAGATCATCTGGCTCCACTACTCGTAACATTCGAATGATGTCCTGCAGATGTTTCTGCTTTTTCCTTTCACCACGTCTTGTAGTCGTGCCATTACCGCAGTACGAAGCTAGTGTGCTTTTCGCGGTTTCTACATCTACATCACTGAAATGTTCTTCGCAGAGCTTCAACAGCATAAGTTCGTCCCAAATGTTCAGCTTATTTTGTATGAACATTAATAGTTCACACACTACTAAGTTTGCCATCTTCTTTTTTTTTTACAAAAACACACCAAACATTATTTTTTTTTTTTTAGTTTGTATTTTTAGAAATTTAACTTTAATTATTATTTTCAATTTTATTTTAAATAAAAAAAGAAAAAAAAATATTTTTAGTATGTCCGGGTACTCGAACCCCTTCGGGC
Source organism: Liopterus haemorrhoidalis (assembly GCA_963971575.1). Classification (NCBI taxonomy): domain Eukaryota; kingdom Metazoa; phylum Arthropoda; class Insecta; order Coleoptera; family Dytiscidae; genus Liopterus; species Liopterus haemorrhoidalis. Next base: position 35,374,836 of record OZ020617.1, on the reverse strand, counting down.
CCGATCTCTAATTTACTACAATGTCACTCTATCCACTAGACCAGTGCTTCTTAAAGTGGTGGGCCGCGGCCCCCTAGGGGGCCGTGGTGTTCCCACAAGGGGGCCGCGAAGAGCCGCAAATATAAAACTTAATTATTTAATTATTTAAAAAGGATAAGTAGCTATAACTTTAATGCCGCATAAATATTATTCTTCATTATACATAGATTACACTGGTCAACACAATTTTTGGTGACTTACATCTAAGACTTGTTTCTTACTAATTTGGTGCTACTGAACTCAAATATCACATCCGTTTTTGCGTATCACATCAGATTTTTGCTTTACAACAAATACATATTTTCGGCCAAATAATGCTTCTATCGTTTAATTTTAGACGTCGATACTGTAATTGGTACAAATTTGGCGAACAATAAGGACAGGTTAAATAATTAGAAAATATTCTTGAAATTTCATTTATAGTGAAAGAAAGAAAATGAGAACAGTTTTAATTACATTTTAATGCATTGGTGTGTTAAAATAAAAATACAAAATAATTTAAGGATTAAATAGTCGTTTGTAAGATCTTCTGGAGTGCACCATTCCCGATAAGTCTCTTTTAATACTCCAACAGTCAGCCATCATGTGAGTATCCCACCCCACCTTCCTTGATAACGTCTCTCCATCTCTTTTAAATCCTAATGGAAACGTTCACCCTGTTCATCACTAACATCTCCAAGATTGACAGGAAATTTGTCAAGATGACTGTTTAAAAAATGAAGTTTCACGCTCATGCTGCACCCTAGATGATGATAATTTTCAATCAAATTTTCAACGACCTCCACATAGTTTTCGGTTTACCTCCACATACTTTATTCCCAAGAAAATTTTTGATGAGCGCCACGAAAGACTACCATGCATTCTTCTCCATATCATCCTTATGTACAGTGAAATGTGGATCATTCACTAATTTTCTAATTTGTGGTCCGTCAAAAATGCCAGCTTTTAGTTTCTCATTACTGGGACTTTGAAATGTTTCAAATATATATTTGAAACAGTCACCATCTTTATTCAACGCTTTTACAAACTGTTTCATTAGACCCAGTTTAATATGAAGAGGGAAGAAAATGATTTTTGTTTGCTCCACCAAAGGTTCGTGTATTATGTTTGGGTCTCCAATATTTAAATCTATTCTCACCGGCCAATTTTTCTGAGCCCAATACTTATTAGAAACCTATTGAACAACAAGTACAAACCTGAACATTTAATGGATGCAGCAGTCATGCTAAGTACCTTACCCTTGACCTTGCACCCACCGCCGTTGTAAAAAGGTCTATAACAAGTACCTGCATGTAAGGCGTTCCTACGAAATATATTGGACAACAAGAACGAAGTTGAAATTAAAGTAGACGTATATCAGAACGTGAAAAGGTGAAAAAAGTCAAAATACGATAGAACAAAAATTTGACGTGACAGGCAGAAACTGTTAACATTTTTGAAATCAGCACCCCAAAATTAGTTAAAAAAAAGTATCAGATCTAAGTCAGCAAAAAAAGTTTAAAATTGTTGACCAGTGTTATTAAATGATCTGAGCGTAAAAACTGTATGTTTGAAAAACCAAATAAATAAATAAATATATTTTAACTAATCTTGGTTCCAAAAACAAAAATTAGGGGGGCCGTGGGTTATTGATTTGAGTTGCAGGGGAGCCGCGACATCAAAAAGTTTAAGAAGCACTGCACTAGACCACTGCAGTGATATGCTTAAATAATTATTCTCAACTAATTATATATCGTAATTGACTTAAATTGTTTATAACTATTATTAATGTCCTTGATATTATTGTTATTATACAGTTAAAAGTTAATAACACCAAAGTTTTATCCAGTGAAACACTAAGAAGTTTTGTGGAACACTAAAAAGTATTAGTTTTATTAATTAATTATTACTAAGATTAACTCACTAATGGAGTTTGTTAATTTAGCATTGTTCTAAATTAATAAGTTCACAATCCAATTTCAAATTTTAATATTTACTCATTTACACACACTATTTTCATTTTCTCACACAATTGTCACAACAGTCACTAATTTTTTACAAATTTTCAAAAATATGATAGACACTTTGATATGGTGACTATCACATGTACCATTTTAATCTTCTGATCATTTGTAGATTCCTTTCTTTTTAATTTCATGTATTCATTTTATTTTATTCAAGTAATTCAAAAACTTACAACTAAAACTGTATTGTACAAGCATTATTCTGTAATTAAACATGCGTTTCCTCTGAAGCACCCTGTAAATAAAAATAAATAAATTTGATATTTATCAAAAAAGCATAATGGTTTGGAATAAAATACTTTAAAATGGAAACTCCAGGCGTGGAGATTAGTGCTCCTTCCCCATTACTACCCATGTTAGAATATGTCAACAATTAGATTGTGACATGCTTAAACGACCGTTAACTTCGACACCATTTTAATTTCTGACAAAAGTTTACCACGTATGTTTGACTTAATGACCAAATTTTATTTAAATTTAATTATTTTACTATTCAATCAGGTATGATTTTGTTTTTTACCATTTGACCACATACGAGGGTTACCTTTTACAAACGACGACTAGATGGTAATATTGAACTATGTCATTAATATATTCGTAAAATTTAACATTTGTTATTGTAAAATTAGTGGCAGCTTATAAATTGAACGAGTAGTTTGTTGAAAGTGAGCGTTAAAAAAAAAACAAGTTTGTGAAAAATGGATATTACTCGTGAAGGTTTTCGTTGGATGATTATTCCAATTTTAGTAAATGCCTAACTCAACAACAATGCATAGATTTGCTTCGTTCAACTTTTCGAGCAAAGTTGACCAACTTCGACCAAAATCGGTTGTGATCCAAAAAAACATTGATGCTGTGCGCAAAATGATTGAAGAAGATCGGAATGTGACTTACCGTGAGATAGAAGCATCTTTTGCCATATCGCAGGCTGCAATATATTCGATTTTGCATGAATATTTAACTTTGAAAAAGATCTATTTCCGATGGATTCCGCATAATTTGACCGAAGCTCAAAAAAGGCTCGTGTTGATTGGTGTAAGGGAATGCTAAAAAAATTCAACCTAGGCATTGCAAAATCCGTATACAACATCGCTACAGGTGACGAAACTTGGATTTATTCATATGAACCGGAAATTAAGCAACAATTCACTGTTCGGGTCTTCCAAGATCAATCGAACCCACAAAAGTTGTTCGTTCACGAAGCACTACCAAAAAATGATCGATTGTTTCTTAAGTTATACCGGATATATCGCACCCATTCCTTTAAGGGGGCAGAAAACAGTTAATACTGAATGGTATACAACAATTTGTTTGCTAGAAGTCATCAACAAAAGGAAAAACAACCAAAAGCGTCGCATCATTCTTATCATGACAATGCAAGCTCCCACACAGCACGTTAAAAAATTGATTATTTGAAGGAGAAAAACATTGAATTAATGTCTCATTGCCCGTATTCACCTGATTTATCCCCTAACGACTTTTTTTTTGTTCCCCAATGCCAAACAAAAAATGCGTGGGACAGCGATTTTTCTCACCTCAAGAAGCTGTTGAAGCCTTCGAAAACCATGTTTTTGAGCTGCCAACTTCAGAGTGGATTTTTTTTTTTTCGCGAATTGTTTTGAACGCATGCAAAAGTATATAAAGGCAAATATTTTGAAAAGCAATAAAACAGTTTGTTCCAAAAAAAGTTTTTTTCTTTCTTAGTTTTTGTAAAAACTAAGAAAGAGGTAGCCTTCGTATTACTTTTGTATATTTTCAAATTTGTATTTTTCACCTTATTATTTCTAGTCACTTAGTAACTAGTTAGCTAGAACATTAATAAGAACACATTCTATCTGTGTTACTTGTGTTAACTTCATCATTATTTAATTCAGTGGAAATAAAAACAAAAGGGATAAAACATTACTTTTATATATTTTCAAATTTGTATTTTTCACCTTATTATTTCTAGTTAGTTAGAAACTAGTCAGCTAGAACATTAATAAGAACATATTCTAACTGATGTCATCATTATTTAATTCGGTGGAAATAAAAAAAGCGATACAACTATATTAAAATTTGATATTCAGTTTGTTTTTTGACACTTGACCCGCCTACGAGATATTCAAAAGGTTGACGACCTTTGATACGAGGGTTTCTTGGTTATAGCTAAATAATCTAAAAAATTTAAATTAACTGAAATACAGGTCTGTCCAGAACTGGTACATAAGATACCTAAAAAGATCGCACAATTAACAACAAGGTGGATTTGTGTGAGCCAAGGAGTGATTTGTGTGTGTCAACTTGACTGACAGTACCCAAAGAAAAAGAATCTGAGCTTCTATAAAAACGTCTGATCCACCAAATAACTGAAATCCTCAAGTGTCTGAACTTTTTTCCATCATACTGCTGCGTACGTGTAACTCACTTTATCACTTACTCCTATATTTTATCACTTAAACGTACAGCTAATATATCTTTAGAATGATGAACAGACATCTCGCGAGTGGGCCAGGTTAATACCTCAGTAAATGTGGTTGGATCGTAGTTGACATAACTTCGATATGGAGGGTGGTGATCCATCAAATACTAAACAGCATAAGCTGCTCAAATTAAAAGGCTATGTTTGTTCCATTTATTCATTGTAAGGCACTTTAAATGACAGCCCATCAATCAAAAACCAGGTTTAATATTTATATATTATACTTAGTTTAAATATTTAACTTATGGTTAAGTTAACTAATGGTGTAAAAGATTTGCTGATTTGAGGGAAAAAAAATAAGCATACAAACATATTAGGGGGAGTATCTTTAATGTATTTATATCAGTGATACTCAACCTTTTTAGGTGGATCTAACCTAATTAAAAATTATGTGAAGTTTAAATTTTCACACATTTCAGGGTTTCGCAGGTATTTAGTAAGTGAATGATGATTATTTGGAATGTCAAATCAAATTTTATGTTAAAATATTTTTTTATGAATTTTAATTCGAATGCCTAATGCCATTATTTAAGTTTCTAAATATGTGCAGTATTTTTTTTTTATATAGCAAGGTTCATTAAGATTTTGAAAATTGCGCCTATGGCTTCCATTTGTTACTTAAATCATAAGCCTCGCCCTCTGATACCTTCAAATATAGAATTAAATTATAATTTCAACACTTCTCACTGGTTATTAAATTTACGCTTTTAAAAATTAAATGCAACATTTACCAAAATATAACTAGAATTTTGACAAAATAATTTAAAAAAAAAAAATGCAAAAAAAAAACTGAAAAAATAAAAATTGACGGGATTCGAACCCAGTTTCTTACAGTAGTTTCAACTCACTAAGCGACAATGCTACCACTGTGCTACAGGATCACTCGTTTACTGTGTTAAATAGCGGATTAAATATATTACATATTTTACTTAAAAACACAAAAAATGTGTTATTTTCCGAAAACATAATCTGATCAAAAATTTCTGTTGTACTATTCCGGTTCACACCAATCTACATTACTGAGAATTTTTTCAGATTTTTAGTTTAAACCATCTGGGCTACAGGTGTGGGACAAAATTATTTTGCACAATTTTGGCAAAAATCGCCTCAAAATAATTTATTTTGCAAATATAAAATTTTGATCGTTAATCCACTTACCAAGGGCTTTCATCTGATACCCTACACAGAATTTTAAAAAAATATATTTTTTTTCGATGAGCATATATTTGTTTATATTTTTAGGGGGATATGTTTTTTAGATGTTTTAGTATTTTTCCTATGTGCGGGTCAAAGAGTTGTATAAGCATGCCAAATTTCAACTCTCTAGGTTTAGCCGTTTGGCTACAATTTTTACCGAACAGACAGACAGACGACAAAATGACGGTATAAGGGTTTTTTGGTCATACCTACAAAACCCTAAAAATAAATCACAACATGTAATAAGTACGGATTTAAATTATTGACAGCAATGAGTTTGCATTTCCTTAGAAGGTTTTAGTATGTTAGATGTGTAGCTTAACTTAATTTGAAGAGCCACACGAATATCCTCAAAGAGCCGCATGCGCCTCACGAGCCTCGGTCTGCCGACCCCTGGTCTAAGGCAACATCGCCGTGAACTTAACATATCTTGTTTAGAATAGCTATAGGCATATTTTCACATAATTTGATCAGAACTGTTATTCGAATATAAGCTACATGGCATCTTAAAATATTTACTATTGGGCGACGGATTCGGGAGGACACCAACTAAAAAACTTAAAATATCTAATTTATTATTTACTTTACATCAAAAGTGTATATAAGAAAATTTGTTTATAACTAAAACGATTATTTTCTGTTCAATATGTTTTTTAATAAAATGAATATTAGGGGGTTTATGACAAGAGCTACCTATAAACTTTAAATATCTCTTACTCCAACATATCTATCTATTATCTCTCTATTTACTTAACATCGAAAATTTATAATACAAAAATTATTTAAAATAAGAAAATATATCTAAATTTTTATTATTTTTATGAATATTTGGGGGACTATAGGGAGTGCTACCTTTAAACTTAAAGTATCGCACATGTTATTTACAACAACAATATATATATATATATATAAAATTGAATGTTTTAGAAAGAAGAAACGATTATTTTTCGTTCATTCCAGTTATCAATATTAATCCGGTTATTTGTGGAGCCATGGGGATTGTTACCTATAAACTTGAAATATCTCCTTATTATTAAGAGCAAAAATGTGTGTAATAAATATTGTTCAAAATTTAGAAATGATTTGTCTTTGTTCAATACTGTTTATGAAGTTTGGCTTGAAATGTTGAAAACCTCACTTATTATTTACTTACAAACAAATATATTAGAGAAAAGTTTCTTTTGAATATTTTTTTTAATAAGATGGGTATTTGGGTGGCTACGGGAAGCGCTACATGAAATTGAAATACCCCACTTATTATTTACGTTACATCAAAATTTTATGTAAGAAAATTTATGTAAATAAAATAACTTCCTATGGTATAATCCATTCAAGTTATTTCTTCATCTGAGTAGGCCATGATATTTTGTTGTTATAAATATTCGTATATTGCCAGTGTTATTGAAATAATATTACTTGTAAAAAGTCACATGAATGATATTTAAGAATAAAATTATTTTATTTTTTATGTATTTTATTTTATTTTATTTATTCATGTTTATTTATTCATGTTTATTTCATGGCTACCAACAAAAATGCCACCCTAACATGGCCTATTCACAGGGCCGGCGTTAGGGTTTGCGGGGCCATGTGCGAGAAGAGCAAAAAAAAAGGTGCTCACCTCCCAGATCCAAGTGAAGAGCAAAAAAAAAACGGTCTTCACCTCCCAAATCCAAGTGAAGAGCAAAAAAACGGTCCTCACCTCCCAGATCCAAGTGAAGAGCAAAAAAAAGGTCCTCACCTCCCAGATCCAAGTGAAGAGCAAAGAAAAGCTCCTCATCTCCAAGTGAAGACCATGCGCGGGGCCTGTTGTTGAACCGCGGGGCCTGCTGTTGACCGCGGGGCCTGCTGTTGACCGCGGGGCCATGTGCCACCAGCACATGCCTCGCGCCGGCCTGGCCTACTCAGATGAGGAAACATAGTGAATGGATTATATGTATTGTAACAAATTGGTTAGTCCCTCCGGACATAGACAAAATTTCGCAAACCACCCGTCGCGAGAATTTCTTTGAAAGGCGTTTTTTTTTAGAGGGTACTTTGCAGTAAACATTTTTAATAATTCAGATAATAAAATAAAATTAAAAACTTTACGTTACAGCGCGTAACTTCAGAAATATGTTTTAAATGTTTCATTGTTCAAGGAGACATTTGTTCAGAGTTATTGCTAAATAACTTTGAACACTAGCATCTCCTTGAACAATGCTTAAATCCTTTTTTCCTAGAAACGCTACTAGACTGCTTATATAAACTCCCATCTCTCTGAAGAGGATATCATACAGTATTCGGTCTAGTTAGCATTAACATCTAATTTGTTGAATTCTTAGAGACCCTGTGTCGGCATTCTGGTGGTCTACCCGATTCTATTTCTTTTAAACTTTTTGTAAATATTACTTTTAATAAATAAAATTCTTTAATTTTAAACCGTCTTACTTAACGTATGTAAACTTTCACCTTTAAGAACTTAGTGAACAGCTAAGATCCAGACTAATTACAAGATGCCTGCTCAGTCTGTTGGTAAATACTAATACTTATCATTTAATTCAAATATCGTAATAATGAACCCTGGGAAACACTCACGCCTACTACCCGAACTCCTTTAGTCAGGAATCGCATTTCAGTTTGAGATCTAGTTAATAATAAATGGTACGTTGTAAAGAAACGTACCGGGCTCGCTACAGTATGGTGTAAATAAACCTCCCTCGACTTTTTAGATAAATGGAACACAACGTTACGATAATAAATAATTATACAATACATATATTATATATTTCTAGTTTCTATATTTGTATTAATAATAATACAAATATACAAACTATATATAGAAAATAAGTTGTTAATATTTACTTATTCGGATACAATACTATTTTGACATGAGTGCAGTGCTGCTTTAATTGTTTTAGAATAAAGAAACGATTGTTTCTGTTCAATGTACTTTATATTAAGATGAAGATTTGGGGGGTTATGGATGACGCAATCTGATATTGAAATATCTCACTAATTTTACATTACAGCAAAAATATAAACAAAAAACATTCGTACGGGCACGTCAGCTAATCTTAAACAATAATAACAATTAATTTGTCAATTTTAATGTTATTTCATTCATCTTTATGTTTAATTTTTGTTCATTTTAACATTTTATAAAAACTGATAAGAAATTCTAGATTTCATGCGGTATAACAAAAGTTTCGATTTGTTTTAAGAAATCCTGAACTTTGTTACAGTGAACTTTAGTACTCTGCAGGAATGACAACTATATATTTCTTTTATTTCCTGATAGGAATCTGAAATTTGACTAACTCTTTATTTAACTTAGAACAGTTTTAGTTTAAGTTAATCCTAACAAACTTTCAACAACAAAATAGGTACAAATTCTTTGATATCACTTCAGAATGTAATTATATTTCCCTTAATTAAAAACATATTAAATTCAATTTAAATATACCCTTTACGTTTTTATGAGGGTTGCTTCATAAAAAAGATAATCTTTCAGAAGGGTTTATTATTATTACTCTATATCCAAGTCTCTCGTCACGCGTTAGAGATCATTAAAATTATACTAAAAATATTGCTACACTAAAGCCAGAATTCAGAATCTACACAAGATGTATTCTCGAAGAATAATAGACGCAGAAGTGGAAATAGATTAGGCAAAATTACAAAAGGCGCTGGATTGGAACCTGTAGGGCAGGGGCACCGCAAGTAGCAAATAGGTCGCAGCACAAAGGTGCCAGATAAGAGAGGTGCCTTGAGACAAAAAAAATGTCGACAATATGAAAATCTTTCGAAGCATTTTAGGTAGCTATTTGGGATGTTTTGTCTGGTGCATTTGTGCAGTACATTGTGATCGCAAAACTTTTAACGTAAATTAGAAATAGACTAGGGGCCTCAGCCCGGCTACGCCGGGCTTCTCCCCCTACGTTGACAAAACTCGACTCGTTTTAATATGATAAGGTATTTTGCCACACTTGTCGATTATAAAACTCGTCGCTTCGCGACTTGTTTTTTGCCTGTCACGTGGTTATCGAAGTGACGCACCTCGGGCGCGCCCGCGGAACGTCCACGAAACGTCAGCAAAAATTATTATTGGTGGCACCCCGGTGAGAGTGTCGTGGCACCCCAGTTGAGAAACACTGATATAGCCAATAATACTCGGGAAGTTCTAATCTATACATAAAATGTTCAAAGGATTATCCACATCGGTTAATTAATTTACGTTTGTACCATTTAAACGTAACAATAATATTTTATTTCACTATAAAGAATACATGGATTCTGTATAAAATAGAGAAAAATTAATAAAATAGTTATATATTATTGCATAGGATTCACTATTAATTATGTCACTTGGAAATTTAGAAAAACTTTTGAGTAACACTTATAGATGTGAAATTTGCAGATTTTCGTTGTAATAATATATTTGTTGTAGTAATGTGATCGCAAAACTTTTAACGTACATTAGAAATAGACTAGGGGCCTCAGCCCGGCTACGCCGGGCTTCTGCCTCTACGTTGACAAAACTCGTCGCTTCACGACTCGTTTTAATATGATAAGGCATTTTGCCACACTTGTCGATTACAAAACTCGTCACTTCGTGACTCATTTTTTGCCTGTCACGTGGTTATCGAAGTGACGCTCCTCGGGCGCGCCCGCGGAACGTCCACGAAACGTCAGCAAAAATTATTATTATTATTATCATTAGCTTATAACAAACAGGAAGTTCTGAGCAATTTAACGTTGAAATAATTTTTCAAATTGGTGGCACCCCGGTGAGAGTGTCGTGGCACCTCGGTTGAGAAACACTGATATAGCCAATAATACTCGGGAAGTTCTAATCTATACATAAAATGTTCAAATGATTATCCACATCGGTTAATTAATTTACGTTTGTACCATTTAAACGTAACAATAATATTTTATTTCGCTATAAAGAATATTATCACATTATAGATGTGAAATTTACAGATTTTCGTTGTAATAATATATTCGTTGCAGTAATATTTTACGTTATTAAATTTAGTATTTTGTTTAACTATTTAAAAAGGTATTTATAATTTTAATTTTTTTTTTGTAAATATATTATAGTCGTTTTTAATTTATATAATCACTATAATTTCACCTATACTTGTTATAAATCAGTAATACGAAGGAATTGCCTCCTAAATATGAACTGTGGTAGTTGTTTCGTTGTTCGAGAGAGGCGCTGATGAATACTTTTATCATAATTTTTAAGTTTTTTTTTAAATACGCCTTAAAATTAGCATTTTTACTGCAAAACAAAACAACGGAAGTCCTTCATGATGATAAAAAAACACTTTCATTCTATAATAATCACTTATATAAAGAAATAATATGTTAAAATGACATCTGGGTATTTAATACTTCAAGATTTAATGCAATTAAAATTACGCGATTACTAAATATCGAATATTATTCTGTCTTATCTATCCTCCTAATACATTGTACTTTATACTTTCGTTAATATAGTTAGTAAAATAGTTAATAACATACAGTTTCCAGAATTAAAATAACAAAACTGTTTAACAGATCTATCCTCACCCTGAAAACTTATTTGAACGTATTCTACAGATTAAGTTTAACATTTAAAACGTTCGAACGGCCCTTAAAATATATTTTGATAACTCAAAACTGATTCTTACTTTCTTTTCCGTTTAATAGCATTTTTAACTGAAGGCAATTTTATGGTCAGCAAAAATTTTCAAAATTTATGAAAATGTGTTAAAAAACTGCATTATCTTTATCAACTCTTATGTATTTTTTACACATTTCATCAATTTTATTAATAAAATAACTTCAACTGTAGTTTTTCAATTCAGTTTTGGTCTGAAATCGTCTCCTAAATAAACATCTTTTATCGTCTGGTACAATCTATCCGTGCTGAGCAATGGTGACGATCAACGACACGGTTTCGAGGAAAAAATTAGTCAATACTCCTTGTCGAAGTAAAATTAAGCCTAAGCACTAAAAAAATTTCACCCGGATAAGATGGCGGTTCATTTTGATCTCTCCGCGTTACCGAAAAAATGAAGATATACCAGAAGTTGAACATACATACCAACACTTGTACAATATAATAGTAGACTCAATGACAAAAAAAGGGACAGTCTTACGATTAAATTTTAAAGGCTGATAAAAAAGTATTTAACCATCTTATGGTGCGATTATGGTCCAGCATGTAAATCTTACAGAATTTAAGGCTAAATGAATCTTTAACTTCGACTGTTAAATTATTTAAAATTTTGCTATTATGGTCAACTAAATTTAAATACTTCAGTTACAGAATTGTGACCTTGTTAGAGGCTAATTAAGTAACGTTCAACTTTGTCTGTCTCTGTCTGCGCGCATTGAATAAAGAGAGAAAGCAATAGTAAAGACATGTTAATTTAGTGTTTTTAGTGCTGGCTGTCAGAACATATAACGTGACATAACCAAATACTTAAAATTTTTATTTATTGAAGAAAAAACAAAAAAATACATAGAAAAATGAATTCAAACTACATGATTTATTAAACCATGTTTACAATATTTACCCAAAAATAATAAATAGTAAAAGTATAATTTTAAGATTAAAATGTATGTTCATAGGTAATTTCCATACAAAATAACACACATGGCTTAAGCGATTCGTAATGAGACTGCATACTTGGTTTATAGCTTTGCTTAAACTACTCTGGCTCATGCAATTAAAAATGGAGTTCCACACAGCTTTTTGGTCAGAACCAGTTGCCAAAAAGTTGATAGTTCCTAACACTTTCAGATGTAGTGGAAGTTCGTCTTGCCTTGCAGGTTGTCCATTATGTAGTGGTTGCAAAATTTCGTAGAAAATCATTTCTTTTGACAGCCGAAAAAAAAAATTCTAAAACTCTCATTAACCATTTCAAATGGATTTTCTGCGACTCTTATAAATCTTCGTTCTATGCGAAGATTGTTCCTAAAAATAAAAAGTACATATTTTTGATAATTTATAATGTTTATAAATTTATCTTTTATTACCTGTTGTCATCTTCCGCGGCAATTAAACGAACTAAAACATGGATCAATTCTATTTTCTTGTAAATAAAAATGTTTAACTTTAAATACAATTTCGGGAAACGTTACAATCTGATCCAGGGTCAAATATAACCTCAAATTTAGTGCTATATAGAAATATATCCGGCTGTAGTTTAAAGAAAAAGTTAAGGATTTATTTAACGTTAAATGGTGACCGTAATTGCACTTCACGCTAAAGCCTGTGACCTTAACATTTAAAGAGCTTAAATATTTAACTGAAATGGCCATAATCGCACCATTAATAAGAAAATATAAGTATCGGGATGCAATGTTGACATAACAAGTCTGCATAAAGAAACATTTTTTGTGACTAAGTAAACAGGCTGTAACAATAAACAATGCCCGCTTGAACGGGGATTCTGTGATACCGCGTATTAAGTAAACGTATTTTAACATAAATAACTCATTGTTAAAATAAAATGTTGGGCATTACTTACCCATCTTAGAGCTGTATCATTACATGAAAACGGCCACATTATTTGCATATCGTTGCTGTTTTGGATGTAACTAAAATCATTATTAATTACGCTATAAAGCAGTGGTACTCAACCTGGTCCCTACCGCCCACTAGTGGACGGTAGGAATTTTTTGGTGGGCGGTAGGAGTTTTGTCCAATGATGGCTACTTTCCGTTTTTTTTTAAATTTAATTGACGTTTTAAAAACATTAAAAAGGAAATTTTTTAAAGTATTATATAAAAAAAATTCATAGCATTATTGAAAAACATTTTCATAAAATTCTTTACTGTTTATGGTTAAATTTCTCAAAATATACAATTTCTATCGCTCGTGCATGTATATTTGTTGTGTTTAATAATAAGAGATGATGCAGTAAGTTGTTTTATAAAGATTTTTGCAGCTAAATTTTGAGAAAGTATTTGGTAAGTTATTATTATACAACAGGTGGGCGGTATGAAAGTTGTCTACCAATAAAGATTCTAAAGTGGGCGGTAGGTATGAAAAGGTTGAGTACCCTTGCTATAAAGCATCATCAGCAAACTGGTCCCTACACAAAATAAATCTGGTTCAAGTCATCCACTAGTCACAAGCGCTTGCGACGACCAATTTTTAGGGTTTTGTAGGTATGACCAAAAAACCCTTATACCGTCATTTTGTTGTCTGTCTATCTGTTTGCCTGTCTGTATGTCTATCTGTCTGTTTGTCTATCTGTCTGTTCGGTAAACATTGTAGCCAAATGGCTAAACCTAGAGAGTTGAAATTTGGCATGCTTATACAACAATTTGACCTGCACATAGGAAAAATACTAAAATATCTAAAAAACATATCACCCTAAAAATATAAACAAATATGGCTTACCGAAAAAAAAAAATATTTTTTTTATTCTGAGCAGGTTATCAAATGAAAGCCCTTAGTACGTGAATAAACAACCAAAATTTTATTTTTGCAAAATAGATTATTTTGAAGCAATTTTTGCCAAAAATGTGCAAAAAAAATTGTCCCACCCCCTGTAAGCCAAAGGGGGTAATCTAAAAATCTGAAAAAATTCTAAGTAATGAACATTGGTGTGAACCGGAATAGTACAACAGGAATTTTTAATCAGATTATGTTTTCGGAAAATAATGCATTTTTGTATTTTTTGGTTGACGATGTAAAATATTTAATACGTTATGTAACACAGTAAACCAGTAAGCATTCAAGTTCGCTTCCGAGCTGGAGACAATTTTATTTTTTCTGTTTTTTTTGCATTTTTATTTTGTTTAAATTATTTTGTCAAAATTCGAATTATATTTTGGCAAATGTTGCCTTTAATTTTTAAAAACGTAAATTTAATAACCAGTGGGAATTGTTGGAATTATAATTCAATTCTATGTTTCAATGTATACGAAATCAGAGGGGCGGTGCATATGACTTAAAACAACCAATAGAAGCCATAGGCGCAATTCTCAAAATCTTAATGAACCTTGCTATATAAAAAAATACTGCACATATTTAGAAACCTAAATAATGGCATTAGGCATCCCAAATAATCATCTTAAGACCCTTAAGGTCTTAAGACCCATCCATTCGAGTGGAACCACTCTCTTGGGTGTAACCTAACCTAACTTACGGTTTTCAAATGATCATCATTCATTTACTAAATACCTGCGAAATCCTGAAATGTGTGAAAATTTACACTTTATATATAAACATAAAAAACAATTTTGAATTTCCTTTTTTTTTAATTTGAAGGCTTACAAAAATCATAAATGTATGTAGCGCGCGAAAACCACGTGTGACGTCATACCCTACATACCCTAAGTGTACTGCGTACAGCCTACCTAGTCTACAGCGTACAGCCTACACAGTCTGTCGTGAACTTATTTGCTTGTATAACTTTTATAGATTGTGTAAAGTTAGAGTGATTTTAATTAAAATAAAGTTTAATTCTATTAAAACAATTTATACCTGTTTACCATATTAAATTTTATATTAAAATATATAACCTATATTGCAGTATTTCAATTATGCCTCAAACATTTTGTAAACTTCATGTAAATAATGTAGTAAAATTCTGACATCTAAATTACATAAATATTTACAGTCCGGGGGGCCCGGGCCCCTCCAAAAATTTCTCTGGCCCCCAGTTGCCCCTCCCAGAATTGCTTGGGGAAAAATGTATTTTAGAAGTGAAGACCTTTTTTTAGGTCATTACTTGTAGTTTCATGTGTAAATACGATAAAAAATTGATTTCAAATATTTCCTGGTCCCCCCAAATTTTACTCAAAAATTTCCTGGCCCCTCCCAGATTTTAAGAGCTAACGCCGCCCCTGTGTAGCATTCATTATTTTTCATATATTCCATGAGCATAAAAGCATCAATGTTGGGTAAATTATCACTCTGAGCTCTAACAAAATCTTTATCTGCCATTTTAATAATAAATGCGTGAAAAATTGTTTAAAAACAAATAAAAAACTCTCGAACAATACAATATACACACGTAAAGATTATGTTGTAATCTGGGAAGTCTAGGGTGTGACGTCATGTATCGTATTCACTCAGCAACCTTCGCGCTGTGGTCGGCTTATTTCAAATTTACAATATTTTACTTAAAAAATTTGGCTGTAATATTAATTAAAATGTGTTTTTTGTTTTGTTAGGTGACATAACTAACATTAACATATCAAAAAAATGTAGTTTTAAGAAAATATAAATTTTATGCGTATCCCCTATTTCACCACTAACTGTCAAGAAAGGTTGAGCTAACAAGTGTTTGTATCCAGTAGACCGTATAATATTAATATATTTTACTTGTACTAATTCTGTACATCGCTCCAAACTCAAGAGACTTTTCGGGTTCACTTACTGGTTGCATTGATTCTTAGGATGGATTTAAAGCTGCATTCAGAGCTCAGTAAATTAACACTCTGTGCGTTATGGATAGTTTTTAAACGAGTGCAATTGGTATGATCGGACAAGCTCGTACTATATCGCTCAACAGTAGTATAGCAACGACAAAGCACGAGCATGTCCGATCATACCAAATGACCTCGTTTAAAAATTATCCATAGCGTACAACGTGTTGATTTACAGAGCTCTGAATGCAGCTTAAGGGTTGTTGAAACAAAAAGTCAACAAGTAATCTTGCCTGATTTTGCTGGCAAATCATCCAGTTGAAAGTCTGTGGTTCGCTCGCGAGATTTTGACCTACCTGAACTCAAAACTAAAGCAGTATATTGTGCACAAATGCGTAAGGCGTTCTCGCCCATCTGGATATAATAGTAGTAATAATAACGGGTGTTCATTATTAATTGACCGTGAAATGTACTATCTTTATTCCATTATATATAAAATATGATTCCAGGAACTGAATTTTGTGCGAAATGTCATTTCTGCGCATGAGCAAGTAACATATGTTTACGAAGCTATACATGATCGGCGTACCATTCAATTGTACTAATTCTGTGCATCCCTCAAAACACGAGATCTCCCACATAATGAGTTCATATTGCACGAGCCGTTTCGGACATGAACTCCTCGTGTTCGCTAGCTGGTTGCAATGTTTCTTAGAATGGATTTAAGACTTACGGAGTTACAGTCAACATTTAAACTAATCTACTTTAATTACGTTTACGGGTTTAATATGACCATGGTTTATACTAGTGACTGATGATTCAAAGAGACACATTCATAAACATCAAAACACATGATAAGCTCTATAATGCCAAACACTAATTAGTCCACTAGACATAAACTCTCTCATAAGTTTTGGAATATTGTCTCTCTATGTCTTTAGCTGTACGCTACCTACGTATATACTGAATTACTTTGTTATATTAACTTGTTTCGTCCGAACACTCATATATATGTATTTAAACCATGTCTTACAAAATCTATTTTTTATTGGTAACGTTACTAAAATGTTTAACAGCTTTTATAGGAATATATATGGATTTTTTGTTTTATTACACGTCTGCAAACATTCTATCGACAATTTTGATGGCATATTATTATTAGAAAATTTACTTTGCCACAACTGGTATTCAAAAGTTCAAATATTTAAATTGCAATCATCTAAAGCAAAAAAATATGTTTGAAATAAGGATGTAAAAAACATATTCTATAAATCTATATTTTATCTGTTCAATTATCAAATCCACAAATAATTAAATAAATTCTCTAGAAAATTTTAAACGTTTATATTGTTGAATATTTAAAAAAAAAAATAAGAACATATTAATGTGTCGATTAAACATGGATTTTTAATTTTATTTTCATTTCAAATTTCAAATATTACTTTTACAACTGAATGAACTGTGATTAATTTTTATTTATTTATTTTATTTTTTATTTGTAAGAAAAAGGTTTGTGTTATTCCGTTTTCTTCTTTATAATATTGCGATTCTTCAAACTGTTATTTATTATTTTTGTAAGAGAAAAGTTCATATTATTTATTAATAATGATTAGGGTTGGACTAAAGTATGTTCGAGCCCCGGGCAGACTCTTTATATGGCGCCCTCAGATTTACATAATTACGCAAAAAATTAAGTTGAAGTTACTAGCCAGCTGAACCCAAATTTTTTGGGGTGCTGAAAATTAAGTTGATCACTGCTGTCAAAAATATTTGTTGAGCAAAAACAAGTCTTTATTCAAAATTTTCAGCACTCCTTGCTTCTGGCGCCCCTGGCAACTGATTGTCTTGACACCCCTTTAATCCGGACCTGTGGCTAATTTATTATTTTTGTAATTTTCTTCTAATTTGTTAGAATTTTATTTTATTTACGTGCAATATGTTTTTGTGTTTTCATTTTAAGTTGTAGGTATTTTGTTTTTGTTTTTGACATATTTCGTTTCGTTCTATATCTTTTGTATTTTCAATGTTATAATTGAAAAACAAGAATAAGAAGGAAATTTGGTAAATAAAATTAAACCAAAATTTATACGGAAGATATTTGATGTTAGACTCGATTTTAACTTGTTGTTTGAACCAGAACCGAACCGGAACTGAACCGGAATTTTTAGACGAACCGAAACCGAAACTGGAACCAAAAACATTTACTTGGAACGTAACCGTAAACCGGAAAGAAATAAATGTTGGGTTCGACTCTCTGAAATTTACGGAAATACGAGGAGTGATTAGATAATTTTTAGAACGCGATAGAAAACATAACTTTTTGGGGCAAAATTTTATTTATTTTTCTACATAATCTCCATAGTCCAACACTTTTCAAGACCTTTCATTCCTTCACAATAATAAGAATTAACTAAATTCTCGAAATATTCATTTATACTTTCGATGACTTCAGTATTAGATGAGAATTTCTATTCAGCTAACCATTTTTTGAGTTTTGGAAACAAAAAGAAATCTGAGGGAGCCAAGTTTGGCGAGTACGGTGCATGTTCGATTAATTCCAATCGTAATTCATGTAGATTCGCCATTGGAATTACCGATTTGTGGGCAGGTGCATTATTTTAGTGGACCGAGACTTTTTTCTGTACAAAATGTGGCCTTTTGGATTTGATTCATTCGTTCCATATATCTAATAATGACACATAATACTAACCTGTTATTGTTTTTCCATGTCGCAAGTAGTCGATAAAAATTATTCCTCGGGCATCTGAAAAGCCGGTAACCATAACCTTACCAGTTGATGGCATCATCTTGGCCTTCTTTGGAGTTGGTTCACCGCGTGCTGTACACTGTTTTGATTGTTCTTTGGTCGCCGAAGTGTATTGATGTATCCACGATTCATCTTCAGTTACAAAACGTCGCAAAAAAGCTTTGGTATTGCGCTTGAACATGACTAGACATTGCTGAAAAATGGTCATTCACACTTGCTTTTGGTCGATCGTTAGGAAATGCGGCACCCATCTTGCAGTGAACTTTGTTATGTCCGACTGCTGATGTAAAATACAATGTGCGCGGTTATATGAAATACCTACTGCTTCTGTTATCTCTCGCAATTTTAGTCGTCCATCGTTCATCATGATTCCGTGGACTTTTCTAACCATTTCTTCATCGATAGCTGTTTTCGGTCTACCGAACGTGATGCATACTCTGTGTTTGATCGACCGCATTTAAATTCTCCAATCCAGTTTGCAACTGTTGCATATGAAAGAGCATCTTTAGCATTTAAACCTTTTAAAGAGAAATGTTTTATCACTAAACGGATCTTGATTTTATTCATGGTTAAGATAACAAACTAATTTGTTGCTTTACTTAACTGTCAAGGTTCTACTGTATGCACGAAATTATAGAAATTTTTAACATAATATTTCATTGCGCTGGCTCTAAATGCACGATACGTATTTGGACCTTTTCAGTATATTAGCGAATAAAGACAAGATTTCTATAGTGGTAGCCCACTTTCGTTAGGAACCAGTTGTTAAATTTTAAAATATCATTTGACAAAAAGAAAATGTTTCATACTTTTAATTATTCAGTAATATTCGGTTGATATTCTTTTCTTTTGGATCAGAATTCATTATCATCTTATTAAAAATATTTTTAAATTCTATTAAAACTTTAATTTTATAATTTACATCTTTAGAATTTTATATAAGCTTGATATTACCAAGGGTAAGAAGCTAAGTAGAGCAACATCCTAATTGAGTTGACGGTTCCGCGCTTCTGCAACGAAGCCCTAACTGCAAATTGGTTACTCTTCGAATCGATCAAACTGATATATTGCTACTATTCGTCCTTGTGAGCGTAATGCACCAATATGTGCCAAAATGTTTTTTTAACTATGGCCTAACATGTTTAAGAATATTCAACACATATTTCGAGCTAGCAACGCCCCTGTATTTAATACGTTTTTTTTTTTATTATATTGGATGTAAATAAAATAATAAGAGAGATAAATAAATATATTAGTTTTAAGGCGCTCCCCTGTGAATATTTGGGGAGTAAATATTCATTCAACTGAAAAAATTGTTATAGGGAAAAATATTTGCTATCTTATTTTAGGGTAAATAATAAAAAAATAATAGGGTCCCAACACCTAGATAGGCGTATATGGGGCAGAGAAGGTAAGTTCTCCGTTTCTAGACCACCGGCCATAGATATGAAAGCCTCGTGGTCACATTTCAACCAGTCTTATTATCCCTGTATAAACAAGTACTCATTTTAAGTATACAATATTTGAGGCTGAGTCGACCCTAGAGCTGACTGCACATTTTTGGAAGATAAAAATCCGAAGGAGGTGGGGGGTCTCGAACCCGGGTCCCTGTGCTCCGTAGACAACCGTCTTACCACGGAGCCACGACAACTCTTATTTTAAGGTAAAAAAGTATAATCTTGTTTGGTCTTGTTTGTTTATTTTACATAAGCTCAACTAACGAACGTGTGGTCTAAGACATATCTACATAAAAATTCCAAAGCCAGCTAGAGAAAGATTTTTATTAACATATGTTATTTCAATTTCAGGTAAGGCTCGCTATAGAGAGCGAGAGCCCTACTAGCGAGCCCTATAATAATCCTATTATAAACTGCATTCAACAAAAAAAAAAAAACGTTTCTTCATGGAAAACAACTTTTCTTATGCACAGAGTGTTAATTAATGATATATCAGCGTTAGAATTTAGCGCGTAACCGTGTTAGTAATTTTCATTTCTAGCTCTTTGTACCCTAGCTCTACATAACACATTTCATCCTAAACGTAGATACGGATATAATGACGTTTGACAGTTGTCTAACATTGACAATTTCTATGGTCTATTTTAAATTAGAAAAAAGTAGATAGCGCTGCGAACCGAGTACGATTTACACTGGACAAATACAGTATAGCGGGAAATTTAAAATAAGTTACAACTAGCGCATGGGCGTAGTAACTGGGTCACCAAGAGATTTTTTTTTTTTTAATTTAAAAAAGGTTAATAAGTTATTAAAATAAACAAGGCAGATAATACACTTACGTTATTTATACGACATAAATTGAGTTAAATGGTAAATTTGAAAAAGTTAAAAAAATATTAATTTTTAAAAATTATGTACAACTATATATAAAAATAGAGATTTGGCTAAAAGAGTTTAAATAAAGCAATAAAACAAACAATATATCTTCAGAGCTAAAGTTTCTTATTTAAATATTTATTGTAAATAAAAATTAAAAATATATGTATACATGAAGGTCTTAAAATTATATCAATAACCTCTTCTTTGGGCACTATCAGCTGGGCTGTCTTTTGGCCTCAAATTAGTTTTCTATCTTGATCTGTTAATTGTCAAGTGTCAAAAAATATTTATATGTCAGATAACCTAAAAAATATATAACTGCGTAAAAAAATTACATGGAGAATTTTCTCCATAAAATCTACGCCAAGAATATAAATAAAAGTCTAAATATGTAAATAATAACAAAATATCCGAAAAAAAAAAAAATAATATAAATAATATAATTGGTCGCACACAAGTTTTTTGCAACTTAAGCGATGTATTGCTAGTTTATTTATTATCTTTTTGTATTTAAATGTATTTACATGTATGGAATAATTTGCAAATAAATTATTATTATTATTATTATTATTATTATATAAATTTCCAATGTTAGACATTGAACATCTGTCAACTTGGACTAAAAACAATTTTTTAACAGTGTAATAGGGATGATGCCTAAACCAATCCGAAGCAAGGACAAACAGCTCCTATCTTCTTACACACATTTTTCTAAGGTGACATAGAGCATAGTATATTTATTCCTAAAAAAAAGATCTTTTTATTGTCAGTTGTACATTTTTTATGTACATTATTTCATTCAAGATTGCTTTGGCAAAAACTCATTTATTTTCTTTTGTAAGTTTTCTTATGTGCGCCACTGGTAAATACCAACCTATTAATTTAATCTAATCAGGAAATTCAAACGCTTGTCAATCATTTATGAACGCTCTGTATATTTTTCCTGTTTTCCAAATTTTTCCAAATTTGTAACTCTACGGTCTTTATAGGCCCCCAAATATTCCTCCAAATAGTTTTATTAAAATTGCATTAGAAAGCAGTCATATCTTCATATCTTCATGCTAAACACATTTTCTTATATACATTTTTTATGTGAGGTAAATACCTTAATACATGAGATATTTCAATAAATTAGTTTTGGGGTCTTCCCACATAGCTCCCCAAATATACATCCAATTGAAAAAAATTATAGAATAAAAAGGTTTGTTTTATTATTATTATTATTTTTTCTTTTCTTTTTGTCATATAAGTGAAATATTTATTATAAACTTTATTATTATAGCAAGTTTCCCCTTAGAATTTTTTTTTGTTCTAATATTTTTTTTTCTGTACAGGCTGACAACCTAATTTTTTAAATTTTTTTTGAGGGGCTCATATTTGTTACTAGAAAAATGCGTCTCTAAAAACGTGTTTTTTTGAATGTTTGGAGAGCGAGGCTCAAGACAGTGAACCTCTTCCCAACCCGGCAGGGGCGTACCTAGGGTAAATGGCGCCCATGGCAAACATTAAAATTGTGCCCCTATCCAAACAAGTCACATTCACTTTTTGAAAATTAATATTTAAAATAACTTGACTAGAAATCTTTATATATAAAACTGAATATTTGTGGGTATGTCCGGAAATTCTAACCCACTTCCAGATATGCTACCAAGTTGAAATTTTGCATACAGGTAGGAAATGCCATCATAACTAGAAAAATCGAAAATCTCAAAAAAGTCCCACTAGAAACGAGAAATTAATAATTTTGTTTTTAATTATATTGGACCATTGGAATATCTATTAAATATGCAGTGAGGGGATAGGAATTTTCGTTCAATAGTTTATTGGATGACTATATTTTGATAGTGGCTCTTCGGGCGGCATCGAAAATGTTCGGCTCAAATATTAATCGGTATTAATCGGTAAACAGCACTGATCTTTATTTAGTTATTTAGCAAAACTATGATTAGTCTATGTAGAACGAGACAACATCTATATTATATTTTTTTATTTTTGCCGATATTTATGAACTTTATTATTTTGGTTTATTTATTTTTGCGTTTGACGTATCTTTTTTAAAAACTGACATATTTTAACCAATTTTAGTATGATAATAGAGTAAAACCAGGATTCGAACAGAGGCCATATAGTATCTCAAAATTCTCATTCTAAGGGAGTGTTTCGGGATTAAAACTGTTAACTTAAAAACTTAAAATATCTTTTTAACATATTTTTTTAATTGCACCCGAAAGGAGTAAATTGCTATTTTTTATTCTATAAAACGTCCCTTGGACATAGTCATGAAATTCGGCAAGCATATTTTCTCCATGATGTAAGCACCCACAAACAAGAAATTTTTGAAATTCGACCCCTAAGGGTGTGAAATATGGTGAAATATGATTTCAAGGATTCCTCAATGTATCTTGGAACCAATAAGATATCGACTTAGTTTTTGCTTATAAAGGGTACAAATATTTATGAACGAATTTCAGAATTTTGCCCTAAACAACCCTTAAATCTACATTCGGGGTCAGTTGTAGAACGCTTCGCAATTCCTATGTTTATTGAGATAACATTCCGTTTTGGCATATAAGTGTCTTTTTAAAATCTTTAGAAACTTATTGAGTTTTTTTTAAATAATTTCACCCCTAAAGGGTCAAAATGCTTTTTCACTTTTTTTGTTTAGTTTCCTTTTTTATTTTATTTTTTTGCCATTTTGCGCCCCCCTTCAAGTGGCGCTCAGAGCACGTGCCATGCCTGCCATACCCCCAGGTACGCCGCTGCAACCCGGTTTATACCTGTATTTGTCACCATACCAAATTACGTGAAAAAAATTGTAGCCATTTTTGTATGGATCTCGAAGAGACAGGCATAAATGGATTATTTTATATCGTCTTATAACCACCTAAAACTTGTAGAAACGAAGTTTAAGGATGAAAAGAAAAATAGAAATAGCCTTTAATTTTATCTATGCAGATTATTTAGTTGAAAAGAAAAAGAAGTTTTTGTGAACATAGAAAATGTGCTAGTGAAAATATAAACATTCAGTTTCTTCATCGATTAAAGTAAGTATAAATAAAAACAAACGCATGACAAAAAATGTCCTTGTCCTTTAGTTTAACCCCTGTTCTTTCACGGCGCCAGCGTAGAAGATACGGGCAATGGTATCTTGTACAACAATAACAGACTGCAACACAAGAAGTAGCCAAAAACTTTTCTGGTTAAAAGTTAGATTAGTCGCGTTGTAGGATACAAGCTGATCCTATGGCTAGGATTTTAATGACTTTGTCTCTTATCACATAAGATTAATGATTCTGTGAGCTCAGATTAACGACATATTCTGTTCGATCGATGGCACTGAACACAAATACACATCAAAAATTACAGATAACTTTAAGCTTGTTTATCCTAATCTCAGTAAAAAATCATAGTCTCGTTATTGGTAGCCTGGGGTTCTTAAGTTGAGGAATTTCATGATATTAATAGTAATTGTTCCTCTTTTCCTCTTTTTAGAGAGCTGAACTTACCCTTACCGAGTATGTATATCAGCGTTGCCAGATTATTATTTTACCAAATCGGGATTTTTACAAAATAAATTAAAAAAAATCGGGACTAAGGCGCAAATAGCGGGACAACCTAATTAAATGTACAGTTAAATATTTCTAATTGTTTCTTTATCTTAAAGCAATCAAAATGGTATATTTTAATCTAAATACTAATACTAAACAATATTTTTTTCTGAAACTCGCCTATTTGTATTTGTCTGACAATTTTACTTTAGAAAGAGTTTCTTTCTGGTTCTTAATATATTGATAAAATTCAGCACATGAGTATTGCATGTTGAATTGAACAAGTAATTCCGATTTTATCAACTCAATAGAATACCTGTTTCTTGCTGCTGACATTAGAAAATACTTGTTCGGGATAGCAATTAGATGTTGGTATGCTTATAATTAGAGCCCTGCGCGGATAAGCTTTTCTGTATCCGCATCCGATCCGCATCCGCATCCGATCCCCATTCGCAGCTTTTGTAAATAATAAATCCGCATCCGATCCGCATCCGCAAAAATATCCGCACTATCCCCACAACAGGTTTTGCTGTCAGTTTGGAAAGAACTAACATGTTTTGCCTTATTTGGTAATGGCTGCTGTAAAACACTACTGAAAATTTTTGGACTTAAACTAAAACAAATTTAAAGGACGCCGAAAGTTTTGGGGCCTAGATGCGCTAATAATTTTGAAACCTAGAGGGAGACAAAAATTTTGGAGAGCCTATGCGTGTTATTTCGTCGGGAACAGGTGGCGTGGTGCTCATAAAATTCGTGTTGATAGTTTAATGTCAAGTATCATATTAATGTCAACTATCATCTGACGTCAGTTTTACCTTTTCCACATAGGTGAGGAAAAAGTAATGCAACGTGGCTATATACATATATATATTATAAATTAAAAAAAATAGAGAAAAGTTACTTGGTAGAATGTGCTTCATATTTTTTCAAATAGCAAAATGTGTCATTTTTCTATTTTTGTCAATATCAATTTTTGGAATCAGCAAGACTTTTTACTTCGGGTAGTATAAAACAGTTGGCAGGTTACATAATAACATTTTTGAGGAAAATGAGGAAAATTTGTCCAAAATAGTATTTTCTATATATAATAATAAAAAAAAAAATAAAAAAATATGTGATTGTCTCAAACAATCTCGATCATGGACAATTGTCTTAATAACAATAACATAGAGTGAGATAGAATGCTTCAAAATATCACATGTGTATACATACAACCGAAGGTTACTGAGGATTGCGTAGCCAGAACACAATTGCGTGTTTCTCCGAAAGTAACCGAAGATTTAATGTTCACGCGGATATTGCGGATAAGCGGATATGAAATTTTATCCGCATCCGATCCGCATCCGCATGGTTTAAATCATAATTTATCCGCATCCGCAGAAAAGTTGCGGATATCCGTCTTTCGAGTTCTTCGCAATCACGTCAATAGATGGTTTTAGCAAGTTGAATTCTTCATAAATCAGGACCATATCTACTTCATCAACTACCAATGTGAAAAGTTCCGTGCAAATTCCCGTATGGCACGCTGGCATTACGAACACACGCATCCATCACATTGTTTTGACCTTACCTCAACGATTTATTTCTTTTTTAATAATTCGTGAATTTAGCTGTCCCGCGCGGGAGAATCTATTCTTGTTCATAAAGCGGGACGTCCCGCAAAAATCGGGAAGTCTGGCAACGCTGATGTATATATACCAGGCTAGCCTTCATGTACAAGAAAACTTATCAGTTTTCGAGAACATATCAGATACATATAATACTAGACAAAACAGTAATTTAGAAAGTCAAACAGTTAGATTTGCAAAAACGGCACAAAATCCAAATATACTAATGAAAAACAAATTATAATAAACTACCTTCTCACATCAAAAATAGTACAACCTTGCAGATATTTAAGAAAAGAATAGTTAAATTTTTAATCAGTAAGTGTTTTTATAATCTAAATGAATTTCGGCCTGCGGGCCGGATTCTGGACACTGCAATATATTCACCAAAAAGTTTCCCCCCAAATATTTTACTCACCAGCCGCCACTGCTCTCACCACATCTGCACAACAACACCAGAAACGTACGACCAAGGGGGTAGTAATACAAAATTTTCAACAATACCTGCCCAATATACACCACCTAACAACATATGTGATGATTTCGTTACGTATACCACGCAGAATCAATGTGTAAAATGAGAGAAAGACAAAGAGAAACAGAGAGAATGTTGAGTAACGTGCTTTTAGCTTTATGTCTGTGTTGTATTTTCTGTCCACTGTTAAGCAAAATAATTATTTATATTAAATTGTTTTTTTATTACTTTACCTTCGTGTTTGTTTTCATAATTAGCTGACTTTAGCTATTGTTACCGTCAACCAAATGAAATTAAACTAAATTTGTTACAACATTAAGTAATTAAAATTATAGCCTCCATCTAAATTGTTAAAACAATTATTCTAATTATTAACATATATTTACATATTGATCACCAACAAATACTCTGTGACAAAAGCCCTAGTCATTAACTTTCAACAATAAACGTACAAAAATCAATTCAAAATCATGAATACTTTAAACATTTGCATAATTACAATCCATTACTTTAAATATCCTTTATAAATTAAACTCAGTATTTTTGAAACGAACGTAATTTTAAAATTAATTCGGTTGTATTTGTGTTTGTTGTCAAAATGTTTGTTAGATCGTTAAGGCAATGTGGCGTATCTCGGTTTCAGTTTTAAGTACACGCCGTTTCCTATTTGCAAGTATGTTCCGATTCCCCAAATGTAACCTAACCTAAATGTACGCTGTAACAGTCATCATCATATTGCTAGATTGCCAAATGTTTGTTACATAAGTTAGGTTAGGATTAACCCCATTTCAATGGCGGATTTTAGTATGTCTGATTTGTGTCTACCGACACTAATAATTTAATACACACATAATCAGTCGTCGATTGGTATTTTTTTTTTCTTTTTTTCTGACATTCTAAAATTTGATTTAAGAGTGGCACATAAACTCAAGAAGTAATGAAAATTACATTTTATAATGACAGCCCACCCCAACCAAAAATATTTAATGTAAATACGATTTACGAGTGAATGGTTACCGGGAGTCTTGACGGATTGATCTAGAATAGAGTTTCCCAACCGCCGGTCCTCGGACCGGCACCAGTCCGTGAAATTTGTTTGAGGGTCCTCGGATTTTGTTACAAAAATTACAAAATCTCCGGGTTTGTAATTTGGAGGGGAGGACCTTTTTTTTGCTCCTCACTTACATTTTGGAGGTGAAGACCTTTTTTTTACTCATCACTTGTAATAATTTTGCGATACACATTAATTGTAAACTTGCCGGTGCGCAATTTTTATCTAGGTTGCTTGCCGGTCTGCCATGAAAAAAGGTTGAGAAACGCTGATCTAGAAGAACTGCGAATCTTCTAGCAGTTTCTGAATTCCATTTACCTCTGTAGCAGCCATTTTTTTCCTGCTCGGCTAGCTGAACGTTATACACATAGGTGATGCTGGTTGCCTACCTCTCCTGTTGGTGCCAAACTTGTTTAGGCAAATCTGTTTTTTCTCTATTAGCTACTAGCTGAGACTAGTGCTAATGATTAGTTTTATAATTAATTAACGAACTGGTTAACTATTTCTAACCTATAATTTATTTGTATGTCTAATTCTAAGTATTTTAAAAAGGATACCCTTCTTGTGTGGTTTACAATATATGTTTCTCTGCGTGCACTTCAGATATGAATATTATTGTTCTTATTGTTGAATATATTGTGAAAATTATTTAAATTTATAGCCACTATATCTCAACCAAACTGCTATTCACAACGATAACTTCTTAGGAGTAAGCCAGCGGAGTGGCAGAGCGCATTAAATCGTGCAGTTTGGACTGGTAAAAACAGTCTGGATTGTGGGGTTGGTGGTTCGATTCGCCGTTTGTGATATTATTCGGGCGAGAATAATATGTTTACATTACTCTCATTTCACAATCATTCACCCCTCATCCAGGTGTAGAAGCTCGTCCCCTGGCATCGGCGATTAGCCTCGTTGCAGAATAAGGCCGATATAAAACAAATAAATTAAAAAAAAAAAAACTCAGGAGTAGTGTCTATTTACATGTGTGTTTTTAAACAGTTAGAATAGGACAATTATGGTATTAATATTGACGGGGAAAAGTTGACAAACATTTTTTTTGCAGACCTAGTAGTGTTGGCAGAAATTGAGGAAGATTTAAATATTATGCTGCTAGATTTGGAGAAACTCAATAAGGAAGTTGGCCTGACTATGAACATTTCAAAGACAAAAGTTATGACGAACCACATACAAAATAACATCAAACTTAAAAATGAAAACTTGGAAAATGTTGATAAATTTATCTACTTAGGACAGCTAATATCATTTAAGGAAGAATTAGAAGATAGAAGAACTAAAAAATAATAAATCTGACAGGAGTTTAGCCAAAATTAAAAAAATACGGTTTACGACTCCTGCGTTTTCCTCACTTTTATATATGGATGCCAAACATGGACCCGAACAAAAATCCAATAAAATAAATAAAAATTAGCAAAAAAAAAAAATGGAACGAAGCATTCTAGGCATAACGAAAAAAGACTTGAAATGCAACACTAAGACGAAGAACAGACACCATAGATGCGAGGAAGACAAAGGGCTTAAAATGGAGTTGGATAGGAAACGTAATTCGCAAACAAGATGAAAGATGGAGTAAATGGGTAACACTTTCGATACCTGGAAATAAAACACAAAAAAAAGGTAGGCAAACTAAAAGATGGAGAGAGAAATAAAATAACAGGCGGGAAAGCTATGGACACGAGCAGCAAGAACCAGAAACGAATGGAAACAATTGGGGGAGGCCTTTGCTCAGAAATGGGACTAGGTTTAATTTTCCGAAAATTAATATTAAGTAATTATATAAATTATTTGTAATTTACATATTTTCAAATTTAATAGTGCTTATCTAAATCTAAATTTTATAAGGTTTAAGTATTTGGGAATTTAAATATAGGCTATTATTTGGGGTTTGTCAGGTCTTGACAAGCGTCCACTAATCGCAAACTTCAGCAACCTTTTGAACCGCGTCATACTGGAGGACTAGTGGAGCTATTATTATTATTATTATGAGGTTGTCAGGTCTTGAGAAGCGTCCACTAATCGCAAACTGCAGCAACCTCTTGAGCCGCGTCATACTAGAGACTAATGTAGCTAAATACACGGCTGCATCCCAAATCCTGGCAATATGCAGACGCGGAATTAGATCCAGTGCCCGCACAATGCAGAATGAGCCGAGCAGCACTGCTTTCTGCATCCTGCAGATCAAGGACTGGCAGAAGATCTGCCGGCGGGAATGGACTCGATTTCCCTTCGATAGGAGGCTTTCATACCACCCAAATTATTATTATTATTATTATTATTATTATTAGTTTATTTTTCTGCTGACCCATCATTCCTGGAGAAAACCATTTCATAACATTGAATCCGGCGCCGGCACCGACACCGGTTTTACTGATGTCTGTGAACACGGCCTAACTCTTTGTTTAAAAGTGTGTTTTTTCAGATATCTTTTATATCGATACTCGCTAGATCTTTTGCCTGACTATCTATTCATTTTTTTCATTAGTTAACGGATGTTTGATCTTCCCAAATTGTCTTCTTCCAATTTCACCGTGTCACTCGCTGTAGTCGTCTCTAATGTCCTGTGTAATAATTGGCTTTAAGTACAAAGACGTACGAGTATAAACATATCATTCTAATTTATTTAGTGGTCCGGTTTCATTTCCTTTGAAATAAAGTTGTTTTAAAAATCCTCAATTAATAGCTTTGTAATTTTCTGGAACAGACTTTTTTTTAAAAAAGTTCAAAACCGCATCAAATATCTTTTGACGTTACCATTTGGTTTAAAAAAATCGCCGTAAATTCTCAATATTTAATCCTGATCAACATTAAAACCCTCATGGACAGGAATAAAGGACTTGAATCGAATGCAACTCTGATGTTCTCACTTTGCACTAAAACAAAACAAACAATTATCACAAACATAATACAAAATTCCTTTGAAAGATCGTATCGTATCGTTTTTGTTCGTTTATCTTGTAGTTTTGTTTACATCCATTATCGGTCATATACGTTTTTAGATTGTGGCAAATAAAAAGTGATTGCGTTACATCAATGAAATCATCTGAAATTGAGTTACGCTCGTTTAGTTTTATGGAATCCATGAACATCAATCTGCCTTTTCTTATCGAGATGTTGGATCATAAGCCGGATATAATTCTTTAGATGAGCTTTCTGGGAATATAATGACATTTAACAAACTTACGTTCCACCACAAAAATTATTGAACTATAAAATTTATTCCAAATATATTGTTTACTACCTAAAAATCCTACTAACCAAAAAATCTTATAACCTCACACATGTGTCTGTCTATCTGTTTGTTTGGTAGAAAGTGTGGCTAAACGGTTGAACCTAGAAACTTGAAATTCGGCCTGCTTGGATATTGGATCAAAAAGTTGTAACTTTTTGATCCATTATAGGAAACTTATTGAGAGTTCAAAAACACATCGAGAGACAAATGATATAAACAAATTTATCCAGCGAAAGAAGTAAATATTTTTTAATAGTTTTTAGTCGGGTATTAAATGTAAAATCTCTTAATGCATGGATACACCAACAAATTTTAGTTTTTAAAAATCTTTTTTTATGGGATTTTCGTCAAAAATCTTTTGTTCCCCACCCTATTTACTAGAAGGGTTCATCTAAAAATTTGAAAAAAAAAATCAATAATGTACCTTGATAGGAACTGAAACAGTTCAACAGGAATTTTTTGTTAGTTCAGTTTTCCGAAAAATATCGAAAGTTTACTACACAAAAAAATATCTTTTTTTGTGTAGTAGCAAAAAATAATTGTTGTTTTTTTAAAATGTGTTATCTGGTACCCCAATAGAAAGCTCTTAAAATTTAAATTAAGGAACTAAAAGTAGTTTTTAAACATGTCTTTATTTTAACACGATATTCGCCAAAAATGTTCCAAAGAAATCTTTTTCCCGAATCTTTTAACCCAGGGGGTTAATTTTAAAATTTGATAACATTCTGAGTAATGCACATTGATGTGAACCAGAATAGTACAACAGGGAACATAGTGCCTACAATATTTATCTGACTGACTGAAACAGGGCCGCCCCTAGGCGGGGGCAAGTGGGGCACCTGCCCCTGGCCCCGCCCCTTTAAGGGCCCCGCGCTTCGACCGTCAGATAATAAAATAATAAAATACTTCAAAAATATTATTCCAAGTTTTATAAATAGTTGAAAAAAATTTATATTTTCATTGAATATAAGTATGTGTACTTTGTTAAAAGTTAATAATATTAAAGAAAATATATATATATTTGGATATTTGGTTCTTGACGAGTATTATATGAAATAAAACGCAGGTTCTCTTTTATTCGTCAGTTTATTAAAATAGTTCTTGTCAATTTATAAAATATGAAACGTTTCGTGCATGGGTAGTGGATCCTAGAAAGAGAATGGGTCGTGCATCTACCCATGCACGAAACGTTTCATATTTTATAAATTGACAAGAACTATTTTAATAAACTGACGAATAAAAGAGAACCTGCGTTTTATTATATATATATATATATATATAGATGAGGCCCCGCAAATCCAGTTTTGGGGCCCCGCAATTCCAGTTATGCGCCAGGCCCCGCAAATGCTAGGGGCGGCCCTGGACTGAAATACCTGCTGGGTAGCTATAGCTGGGTTTTGATGTTCACTTATAAGTATCTAGATGGAACCACGTGGTTGATTCTATAAAAAGTTATCAAAATTTATGGTTTTTATATGTATAGTATTTACAATACGAAATGGCCGGTCTTGTTAAGAAGCTTAACAATGCGTTACCGGTTTATGGCAGTAATCTTAGGATTTGTTGCAGTAAAACGAATATAAGCGGTATTAAGGTAACTTTAAATTTAAATCAAATAAATGTAATAGTAGTTCAATTGAAGTTTCTTGAAAACCATTAAGGATTTTTTCCGAATTTATAATCCTATTGTTTCTATATTATAGGGGTTGTTATACTTGTATCTTAGTTAATTTTCAACATTCAAAGAAAAATATCATTTGTCAGAAGATTGCAAAGTTCTGATACTGAACGTTTATAAAAAGTTAGCGACGGCCCCTAACGCACTAAGGAAAAGGGTGCCGATGAGCTTGACTAAGGGGCGCCACATTGCGAAAGTAAGGACCTTGTTTTTTTTTTGATCTTCACTTGGATTTTGGGAGGTGAGAACCTTTTTTTTTGCTCTTCACTTGGAATTTGCGAGGTGAGGACCTTTTTTTGCTCTTCATTTGGATTTTGGGAGGTGATTTTGTTTGCTCTTCACTTGGAATTTGCGAGGTGAGGCCCTTTTTTTTGTTTGCTCTTCACTTGGATTTTGGGAGGTGAGAACCTTTTTTTGCTCTCATTTGGATTTTGCGAGGTGAGGACTTTTTTTTGCTCATCACTTGGAATTTGGGAGGTGAGAATCTTGTTTATGCTTATCACTTACATTTATTTGCCAAGGGCGCCAAAACGCAGTTTTGCTCCTAGTGCAAGTTTTCCTTACTGCGGCTCTGTGTAAATCCATTAGATCCAACTTACTTATTATAATAAAAGACTGGACCTTGCTGGCCACGAAAGAACAGTTGCATCAGTTTCACGAATGAACCTTTAAGTGAGAGGCGCAGTGGGGTAATTCATTATCTTGTTAGAAAATAGGGGTTTCTAATTATTGAAGATATGGCAACGTAACAGGTTCCAAGACGTTAGGGATGAAACCTTCGACATTAATATTTCTTTCTAGGAATACTAGAAGGGATCTACTTCCATATGCTATGGCATCCCAAAACATATGTTCTTTGGTAAGATCAACAACACGTTCCATACAATATTGAACATTCCGCCTTATACGTCTTCGGCGGACTCTTCTACGTACATCGTGGACTCAAAAATAAAATCGGGATTCGTCGCTAAACACAACCCGATTTCATTTCTGAATAAAGCTGTTGTTTCGAGTAAATCGATTGATAATCGTTATTTAATTTTACTTCTATTCAGCTTCAAACTAAGTTTGTAACTATAGGATATAAACAAGTACAAATTATTTATTAGGAACCTTATTAGAGATAGAAGAGAACTTTTTATTTCATTCTTAACTTTAAAAATAGTAGAACTACCACTGTTAAACAATAAAATGTCAGCTTGCATTGCACAAGTTTTAAAATGCCCTGTGGCTCTACAGCTGCGTTCTAGTTATTTTAGTCAGCAACTTAATTTAATTAACATTTTGGAAACTGAAACTCGTATCACACTTCTATATTTTGCAAATTGCATACGCATTTACTTAACAAATTACAACTTTTTGTATTAGTTACCATATGCAGATAACTAATTTAATATCGTTATTAAATGGAAATGGATTTATACATGATGATCATTTTAATTGGCCAACTATTTCTATCTCGAGTCCAAACAAATCTACGAGGTTGGTTAAATTCGAAAATAGTTGTCATTTTATAAGAAAATATGAATGATCGAATAAATACTATTTTCTACCAGAGTTTCTTAAAAAATGTTGTGCGCAGCTTTATATATATATGTATATTTCCCCTAGGCCTTGCGGCGTTTAGGATATTAACAATTACAAAGAAATAAAATAACATACAGTGAATATTTTACAATATTTTTTAAATTTTATTATTTTGTTCTTCTTCCAGTGTCACTCTCTTTCTTCTTATTCTCCTTCCGGTTTCCCTCTCCTTCCTTCTTGCCTCCAGTTCTCTCGTCCATCTTTCTCCCTTGCCTTCCCCACTCATCAGTTCCTTTATCTCTTCGTCTCAGACTGTCATCTCTTCGCTAAATGCTGCAAGGTTTCCTCTTCTTCCTTGAATATTCTACAGTGCCTGTTCTCTGGCGTTGCCCAGTATCTGCTATTCCTCTCTTCGTTATCTTAACCTCGCTATCCTCCTGACTCTACCCCCTGATCTTTCTCTTTTTCCCAAGGGACCTCTTTTTTAAGTATCTCGGCAGCTTTTTTATACTAATTGACTTTATATCGTTGAGTCTTAACTTCAATCCGCTTGATATACTTTCATTCCATTATAGTCCATTTATTCATTGTAAACATCGATTCCCTGCTGCTGCTGTCTTGCTTGTATTTCTTCTTTTATTTCCGTAATGACAGTTCCCAAATAAGTAAATCTATCCACTTCCTCAAAATTGAAATTTTTTCCTTCGTTAGTTTGTATCGTTAAACTTCTACCTCTAACAAATTCTTGCTCAATCCATGTCATATATTATTTTTTGGATTCATTCATCTGGAGACTCTTACTTCTTGCTGAAAGTTCTAATCGTTGGACTATTTCTCTCATTGTTTTTTCACTTCTTGTTAAAACAATATCATCAGCAAATGCCAAACAATTGAAATTTGATATGTCTCCTAAAATATTTTTTTCCTAGTAATCAAATCGTGTAGCTTGCTGCAAGTTTCATTTGATCACAGGAAAATCGTGTTCCCTGTATCTTTACACTCTGAATATTATTCGAGTGATATGTTTCCTACGTATTCTTCCTACATCCAGGGCCAAGAATACCCATCTGATTCTGGTTTAAGTTAGATATTTCATATCTGTCCATATCTAGACTTATTTTTCTGTCTTCTTCCAAGTAGATCAACCAAAAAAGAATGCATTTGGAATGAAATATAAAACCGATTTTAAAGACGATAGGGCCTTATAAACAACGTTTGTGCTTCTATTTAGAATGCATAGATAACTCAGGAATCCCGAAATAAATAATGGAATATCTCCTGAAAGAGAGACGTGATCCAAGACGATCGAAACGACGATAGTAGATGAAATTTTTCCCTTAATGTCATAAATCGAACTCTTGCTCGACTTGTAGATTCTATGCAGGAGATTCTTTTGCTGTTAATATTATTATTATTACATCTTTATTTTGCCTTTGTTTATAATTATTGATATTCATAATTATCAAATGAGGTTTATGAAAATTATAAATCTTCATGTGTTACTTTCAATATTCTAACACTAAAACTTCGTCATATTCTGGCGAATATGCTATTCCTCTATAAAATCCCTAACAATTATGATATTGTGTATGTATCTATACTATGGTATAGATTTTGAGATACGTCTTTCAATCCTGGACCACCACAGAGAAGAAGAGATCCAAAAAAATCTCTGGTAAATTTTTAAGAAAAAGATAAAACAAAGCAAAATTATACAGGATAAGAAAAGATGCCTTCAGAGATAAACTAGGCACAAAGTCAGTGGAGACCATAATAGGACAGCTAAGATGCCTGGGACATGCCTATATACGGAATGAGTGAGGACAAAATAGTAAAATGAGTTTATGAAGCAAAAACAGCGAAGAAAGTTAGAACAGGAAGATTAAGAAAACTTGGCAAAAAGAAACAAAAGAAGCTACAATGCGCTAATATGCAAATATCAGAACACTATAAAAAGAAATATAGCGAACAATACTAGAAAATAACTAATTATCACTGAATGCAATGACTTGCTACAACTTGTTGGTCTTCATGTTCCCTTATATCAGTCCCGTAACAAAACACTATTTCATCTAACTCATTTTAACACTAATTCCCTACGGAATTCACACCCCATTAGATTAGCATCTAATTATAATTATAATAAAACTTTGAAACCACAGATATTTTCAGTTCTTCCCGACTTTGTGCCTTCCGTCCAATATGTATAAATGTACTAAGATTAAATTAAGACTAAGAATTATATACTTGTCTTTTTACTTAATCCTGAAACCTTTATATCTCTTGGTGTAAGGCTGTAGTTGAGTTAGATATTTTCTGGTGTTGCTCTCTATATTTCTTCCCATCGTGTTCTGTCCTTTGTATATTTCCTTGTCTCCTCCAATTTTCACTTCGTTTGCTTCTTTTGTTTCTTAGTGCCAAATTTTTCTCGGTCTTCATGGTCTAACTTTATTCACTATTTTCTTCTTTACATTACTCATTCCTGTGTATATGTCCCAGCCATCTTAGCTATCCTTCTTCTATTAAGATCTCCACTGGCATTGTATCTACGAGGTGTGTAAATTAAGTAACCGGACTGGCAACATAATGTTTGATCTGGCAACATTTGGGACACGGGTCTTAGAGGGGCAGCAGATGAACATATGATACGCCTTTAGTACCAGTTTGAACTCGCTAGAGTAATTTTGTTGTCCGTAGCGATTTTTTTTTTTATGGAACAGTTTTTTCTAGTGCGTTCTAAAAATGAGTGACATTCATTTCGAGCAATGATGTGCTACCAGGTTTTGCTTCAAACTTGGGCACAGTGGAACGGAAACTTTTGCAAAACTTCAGAAAAAACACACAGCTATTTCAATAAACGAGTTTTTGGTCAGTAAATTCATTCCTGTGGTTCCTGAGCCTCCTTTTTCGCCTGAAGAGGAAAAAGTCGCAAGGACTTATTGTGACTTTTTCCTCCTCCCAAGATTATAAAATCTCCTCAAGGGACGTCATTTTGGGACACTCGAAAACATTCAAACGTTCGTAACCGACCAGCTGAAATCTATTCCACTATCCGAGTTCCAGCACTGCTATGAAGATTGGAAGAACCATCTCCAGCGCTGTGTGGCTTTCCAAAGAAGTTATTTTGAGGGAGACAATAATGTATTGTAATTCTATTCGAATAAAAAAAAAAAAAATCAGTCCGGTAGTTTACCGGTAATTTACCCAGCTTGTAGTTTATCTCATTTCAAAGTTTCTTATTTTAGACCTGTACTCCTCTGAGGTGCCAAAATCGATACTATTACTTTTTTGAAGATCTCTCCTAGATGTTGGTTGCAATTTCTTTTTTAGTTAGGAAAGATGTTTTGATGCTGTTAAACATTCTTCCTGCTGCACCTGCTTGTTCCATAATTTCTTCGACCACTTTTCCATTTTCCGAAAAACTGCTTAAGTATTTGAGTTTTTTCTACCTGATCTATTATTATGTTATGTTGTGCTTTTATCGGGCTTCTTTTCATTGTTTTTATCTTCTGTATGCTAAAGTTCATATTCATTGTCTTCAGTTCTTTGCAATTATATATTTATGAACAGGACGCTCATTTTAATTGCTCATTACAGCTATCTCGAGAAATATAAGAACTACGAGGTTGCTTAAATCAGACAACAAGTACTATTTACAGGAAAATATAAATGTGTTAAGCAATTATTTATTTCGACCAGTGGTTCTCAAAGTAAGTTGTGCAACTTTCTTATTTGAAACAGGAACACACATTTTACTTTTACTTATTAAAGTATTATATTTTGATTTCAGCGATGTAAATAAGTCATCTTACATCACAAAATAATCGAGAAAAACGCAAGTTAAATTTATTTCACTTTTATTGAAATCTGGTTGAAACAAGAGTGCTATGAATGATAACAGTTGAACTGGTTCCACCATGACGGGCGTCCAGCACATTTTGGAAGAAATGGTGGGAAATATTTAGATCATTCGTTTTCAAATTGATGGAATGGTCAAAGTGGCGCAATAAACTGTCTCGCCAGATTGTTTATTACAGATCGGTAGCATATCTAACGGTTATTATAATTCAAATAAGTAATAATAAATTATTTTATTTTTTTCTTCGCTGTTATTTGCTTATAATTCCTTGGATACGAGATATTTAAACATATTCATAACAACCAGGCGTAATCATCGGGCGTAATGGATTCATAACACCCGCTCATTAACTCATTACGCCCGCATTTTTTTTTTTTGTTTTAATAAAAAATATAAATATGGATTTGGTCCATAGCGAAGTAGGAGAGTAAATTTCACACTAAAATAAAGAAATCAATAACCTTACGTATCCAGATATGTAAAAAATGTTTAACTTACTAATTCTTGAAAATACACCAACAATACAGTCTCGTTTACGGCCGGCACCTTATTTATTGATTGCCATAGTCTAAAGGTTTCATATTATTTTTCATATTTGATTAGTTGGCAACAAATTTGTTGTTGCTTTTTGTGCATTTATGTTGATATAGTCGGGCAAATCTTGCATATTTATTTTAATTTTAATATCAATTCTGACAATTAAACGATTAAACAAAATCAGTTGTTTTTTTGTCTATAAAACGCATGTTTATTATCATAGGCTACCAGATCTGTAAAATTTTACTTTTTATTTTATTTGAAGTGAAAAATAAGATCTTGTATGCACCATTGGCGTTATTGGATGATTACGCCCATGGAGCGACATCCACCTCTCGGACAAGAGACCCTCGGGTTGTGTTACGTCAATCTCCGGGCGTAATCATCCTAGTAACACCCTTGGTGCATAAATAGCTATTAAAATTAAATCACAATCGTTTTATTATTTAAATTTAATAAAATAAATTATCTAATATTAATTTGTTTACTAGTTCAAAAAGGTGTCAGAATGTTTGATAGTTTTTGATTAATTTGTTTTATCTGTCTAATTCATGTCGATGCGTGATTATTAAAAAAAAAACAATTTCATTTTTATTTTTTCCACGTTTTGTGTTAAAACAAAGAAATAAACTGAAAATAATAAAATCAATTGCAAAGTATTCGGAATCATTAGAAGCGAGTAAAAATTCTTTTTCGATTGATACCGTTACGGAGCTTGAAAGTTAATATTGGGAGCAGCAATCGCAAAAAATATATATTTCAATGTCATTCTTTTACGTTCCGAAGTAAAACTTGTCAACCTGTATATATATATTTCATCATATTCTCATTAGAACATTTTGTCCTTTTTTTTCTGATTATGTATTTATTAATTATTCATTTAACTTGAGACTTATAACGTGTAATTTAATAGAGAACACTTTACAGGGCTTATCCTTTGTGTATTCCTTCCTACCATAAAATAAATAAATAATTATTTTCTCAAAGTGAATTGCAAACACAAAATTTGCCTGTCTAGTTTAAATCGGACACTATTAAATAAATTTTCGTTACTGCCAAATATTGAAAAGGTAGCAAGTTGTAATTAATGTTTAATTTACTTTGTTTTAATTATTTTAATTTCAATTAACAAGGGTAAAGGTAACCATTTAACTAATATCATGACCCTCCGAGTAATGGCCTGAGAGAATTACTGTCTGACGTGAAAATTTTATAGCTGAAACATTATCAGTATTATATACTCTTTTACCAATTAATTTTGGACATCGTTATTTTAACATTTGCAAAAGTTAACTAAACGACAAATACCGTGAAAAATAAATTTAAAGTTTACAACGTATATGGTGCGATCATTCCTAAGTAGCAAAAAATAAAGCAATGTTTTGAAAATAGAATTCTCGATGACTAGCATGAAAAATAAGTTGACAAGAGTCACAGTATAATTGACTCAATAATAAGAGGAGAAGACAAGTTTTGGAGAGAGAAAAAGAGACTTCATGGTACACTAAAAAAAGAACTTTTAGTGTACCATGAAGTCCCTCTATTTTTGTGTTAATTATTGACACTGTTTTGGTTAAATTTAGTGTAAAGTTTACACTTACATACTGGTTAAATTATAGTGCTAAAGAAAAAAAATGTGTTAAAGTAGTGTTAATTTTAACACTGAAAAAGTAATGTTTCATAAAAAATAACACTATCTGAATAAATGAATATTTACACGGTGATTTGGTTAAAAAAGAAAACGTTTTACGTCTGGCTGTCTGTCTGTACGGTAGAAATTGTAGGCAAACCGCTGAACATAGAAAGTTGAAATTTGGCATACTTATAGAACTTTTTGACCCACATATAAGAAAACTATAGAGAGTTCAAAAAAAATACAGCGAGGGATAAATATAAACAAATATGTATTTAATAAAAAAATTAATATATTTTTTTAAATTTTGAGTGGCATGCCAAATGAAAATCTCTTATTGCGTGGATCAACAAACAAATTTTATTTATGAATAATTTTTTTTTATATTTGATTTTCAACAATTTTAAATATTGTAAATTATTTGATATTGTCAAATATATGAAATAATTTAAATATTATTATAAATGAATTTAAATACAAATTAAACTAAATACAACTCTGTTAATTTACAAATTTAGTTAATTTATAAATTATCAGATTGTCACGGATACAGGGCATCCACATCTTAGGAATAGCTTACTATGCACTAAACTGACCCGTGTTTTAACACGTAACTCTTGTCATGAAATTCTTCCACGGATTGTTTTTATATATTTCATATATAAGGAACTAAAAGTTCTTAAAGAAAAGGAAGTAAGAAGTAGTAATTAGTAATCAGTACTCTTGCGACTATTATCAATTGTGCATTGACCAACGATGGGCCTACAAAGCCGTGGTTATGTAAGTACAGTTTAAAATTATATTTTTGTATTTGCTCCAGATGTGTCTCACAACTTTAATGGAATTTATTCCATTTAAGTAAAACTCTTACGATCCGGAATTAATTAGTTAATTCAATTATTGTGTCACTAGGTTGAACCTAAGCCCTACCTAGAGCCCTTATTATAAGTTATTATTGTATGTCCAATGATAGGGCTTAACTTAAAAATTATTATTATGCTGAGAATTATTCATTATAATTTGTCGGTGATATACAGAGTGATAAATTCAGTCTCGATACTTTAACTTCGTTGTTGTACGACAACGATTTATCGATTTGTGTATCGACTTGTATTGTATTAAGGTGTTATCTAATTAGAACACCCTTAATCTGGCGTGGCCAGTATTGTTAGTAATTAGAATTTGTATTCTTTTATTCCTAGTAATAAATTAGTATATAGAATTTATATTCTTTTATTCATACAAACCCCCCAAAACCAACCTAGGCGTGACAATATTTAATTCCATTTGTTCGTTTTTGTAGTACAAAGAATACATTTTTTATTTATTTACTGTTCTCAAAATTAAATTGC
Organism: Liopterus haemorrhoidalis; assembly: GCA_963971575.1. NCBI lineage: Eukaryota > Metazoa > Arthropoda > Insecta > Coleoptera > Dytiscidae > Liopterus > Liopterus haemorrhoidalis. The sequence goes on along the minus strand of OZ020617.1, from coordinate 35,333,157 downwards.
TTAACTGTTACTAAAATATTATTTTCATAAAAAAAAGAACCCAAACCAAACCCTAACACCGAGGTTTCAATTAGAACCCTACCCCTAACTGAACTTCCCTAATTAAAAAATGTACTGAAACTGAACTCACAACCCAACCCTTATAAAAATTGCGAGGTTTTCCGGCTCTGTTCGTTGTTGACTGATCGTCCAGATTTTCTAGATGCCTGTATTCATTTTTTAAAGGCTTGAACATTCCTTTCGATAACTATTGGCATGGTCCAGCCTTCGTACCATATAGGAAAGTGGCGAAAACTTAACATTTTATTATGCGTCTCTTGGGATCTATGCGAAGGTTTTTACAGCACAATGACGATTTTATTTTGATTAATGTCGCTCTAGCGAATACATCACATGTTCTAAACTGTTTTAATGCAACTTAAACCAGTTTTTGCACTTTAGAGTATGTTTTGTTTTTGATAAACAAATATAGTATAAAGTGAGAAGTGTTTTCTGACGTATTTTACATTTTCACATTTACTATTTCCATCTTAAAATATTTTAAAATGGCCGGAAATATTTCAAAACATGGAGAGTTATTTCTTTCGTTTACATTGATATTTCCTTCGAGGAACAAAAATTATTTATGAAAATAGAGTACCGTGCGGTTTGCGTGGAGAAGCGGCTGAGCTATCTGTCACAGTACAGAAGACTGGATACGACGCATCGCTGATCATTGGTAGTCTTCTTCCGAGACACTGTGACAGACCATTTATAATACGCGCCCTACCAAAAGACTCCTGCCTCTCGCTAACTCGCCCTTATTTGTGTCACCCTCACGCTGAGAATTCTAGATTGTGAGGAAATTTAAAATCACAGGAACAGTTTAAAGTTTTGAACAAGATTCTTAGGTGTGGATAATTTTATTGTCAAATTTAGGATTATGGGGAGATTATCTGAATCACTGCCGTACGAACAAAATAAATATGCTACAGCTTCAGACCTTGCAAGGTAATTAAGTAAATTTTATAAGTAATACATTTGTCTGGTACGGTAATACCTCAGTTAACGCTCTTCTGTTCAATACTCTTCCGATATAACACGCATCTGCCAACTATGGACTACTCAAAAATATCATAACAATGGCCCAAAATAATAACTAATTCATTGAAAACAGCAGATTATACTCTAAAAAATCAGCTTGTGCTAACCACAGGACCGACCGCCATCACAAAGTACTTGTTTAATTCATAATAATAATAATAATAATAATAATAATAATAATAATAATACCCCCGTGCGGAGTCCGGGATCTGTACCTTTATACATCTTTCAGTACAGAGTAGAATAGCCCGTAGTGTCTACTGCTTGTCGTAAAAGGCGACTAAAAGAGCGACTGTCCGTTGTCCTAGGTACCTCAATACCTCATCCTTACTCAATCTGCTTCTTCAGATTTCTCCCACCTCAACCGAACTTTCCCTCTCTAACCCTTCACAGACACCACGCCTGGCAGTAGGCATAAAATGCACCTTACCACCGTTCTGGGTTTGCAGCCCGTTCGGTGTGAATTATTCGCACCAAAAAGAAAAAACGTGCAATTGGGCAGGGCGGGAGAGCAGGTCGCTCCCGCTCGGAACTGTCCGGAGGATGCACCTGTCGCGGGATCTAGTGAACCGAGTGGCGCTACCCCGTGTTTTAATACCACAAGATCTAGACTCGACCAACGAACTGACGCGACGACAGACACTCCTGCAAATGCTTCTCTGCCCCAACGGATGGTGACCACTGCAAGAGCTTATTCTAGGAAGCGCATGAAATGGACTCAAGATATGAACCAATTTATATTTCGCACCTACCTAGAATTGACTAGACTAGAGACAGACATGATAGGCTACAGACAAAAGTTGCATGCAGCATTCATTGATGAATACACACACCTCAGACACATAACAGAACAACGTCTTGCGGATCAACGCAGGGTTATTCACACACATGCACTCATACCTACCCCATTACAGCAACAAATCAGACACGAAGTAGAAATACACCTCAACAACATTCCCATGGACATAGACACGCACGAGGACGAAGATGAGCGAACACAAACACTAGAACTTTCTTCAACACCAGCCACACAAAACGAAATATCACTCACACAAGAGCAGCAAAACACACCTTATACACAAATACAAATAGAACAAATACAAAACGAATTTCATACAGCACTCACACAATTTACAGGAATAGACCCTACACAAAAACCTCAAATAAAACGACAGAACACATCCAAAAAATTTAAAGAAATTATACACATATTAAACAGATATACTGCCGAAACATTTAAACGATAATATAACAGTTAAAGAACTACACAACATAATATACTGTGGGGCTATTGCAGCCGTGAGATGCAACGAATCCAATGCCACGTTACCCAAACGAAACGCAATTCAGCACAGACAAGTTCCAGCTTGGGAAAAACGTCTTACCTCGCAAATTACAAAAATCAGACGAGACCTTGGTCGAATTACACAGTATATACAAGGAAAATGCACTGCTAAATTAGGAAGAAAAGTAAAGAAAATCATGATGCAACACTACACACACAGTAGTCATGAGGAAAACAACATCACACTACAAGAATACAGGGACACACTTACACAAAAACTAGCGCTCTACACTAAACGTTTAAAACGATATAAACACGCTACTGATCGTAGACAACAAAACAAAATCTTTACGTACAATCAGAAAAACTTTTACAGATCACTCACACACAAACAGGATACACATAATACACCTGAACCTACGCCAGAATCGTTGCATGACTACTGGTATGATCTGTGGTCCAATGATGTACAACATAATGCCAGTGCACCGTGGATAGCTTCAGAGAATACTCACACACAACACATTACGCCAATGGCAGAAACACATATTACAACTGCAGACATAACAAACGCCACTAAAAATTTACACAACTGGAAAAGCCCGGGAGTTGACAATATACACAATTACTGGTTGAAATACTTTACATGTACACACAAATACTTAGCACACCACTTTACAACTTTAATACAAAACCCACAAGAAACACCACCTTTCTTAACAAAAGACATCACATACATGCTCCCGAAAGATACGGATACACAAAACCCATCTAAATACAGACCTATCACTTGCCTTCCAACACTATACAAACTGACTTCATGCATCACACACAAAATATACACACACTGTACAGACAACAATATACTTGCTGAAGAACAGAAAGGCTGTCGAAAGTTTTCGCAGGGCTGTAAGGAGCAACTCCTTATAGACTCTGTGATACTTGAGCAGGCTAAACACAATCACAGAAACATATACACCGCTTACATTGATTACAAAAAAGCATTTGATTCGGTACCGCACTCTTGGTTGCAGGAGGTACTCTCAATCTACAAAATACACCCAACACTGACACGGTTCCTCACATACGTAATGTCGTCATGGAGAACAACACTTAATTTACGACATAACAACACTCATATCACAACAGACACAGTTCACATCAGACGAGGAATATTCCAGGGGGACTCGTTAAGTCCTCTTTGGTTCTGTCTCGCTCTGAACCCTTTATCACGTATACTAAACGACACAAAAACAGGATATAATATTAAACAAAACAAAAGCACACAACACATAATTTCACATCTACTCTACATGGACGACATTAAACTATATGCATCCAAAAAACTACACCTCACACACCTACTGCAGCTAACTGAAATCTTCTCCAGAGATATCAGGATGGAGTTCGGCATCGACAAATGCAAAACACAACATGTCACAGCAGGCCAGCTAGAACTTTCAGGTTTCGATCTCCATAGTGGGGATTTCATTCAACCCATGAACGAGGGAGAGACTTATAAGTACTTGGGCCTGCAACAATCACGACACATACACCACAGTCAAATTAAACAAGCACTTACTAAACAATATACACACAGACTGCACGCTATACTTAAAACATGTCTTGATGGTAGGAATACCATCAAGGCAATTAACGCATACGCTACACCCATACTTACCTATTCTTTTGGGGTCATATGTTGGACACCTACTGATTTACAGAAATTACAGACAAAAACGCGAACAATTCTTACCGAACATAGAGTACACCACCCACATGCTTCCTCGATCAGACTTTACCTTCCTCGAAAGGACGGAGGACGGGGCCTGATTGATTTAAAGCATCTACACGACAAACAAATATACAATCTCCGAGAGTTCTTCCACAATAAAACACAAACATCACTATTACATAAAGCCATTGCACTTGCAGACCGTCATACACACCACTTAACATGAGCGCCCAACACGACACACATATACCAGACAAACAAGCATACATAACACACAACATCCAGCAATGGAAACAAAAATCTCTCCATGGAAGGTACCCGAGCGAGATCAGCGATGCGTTAGTCGATCGTAAGGCGACACATTCGTGGTTAGTCAAATGTAATATATTTCCGGAGTCAGAGGGATTCATGCTGGCAATACAGGATCAAGTGATCGCCACACGAAACTACAGGAAATACATTATAAAGGACACGACACTCACAAGAGATTTCTGCAGACAGTGCGGGCGGGAGTCAGAAACGATACAACACATAACATCCAGCTGCTCACAACTCGCTAACACAGACTATAAACACAGACACGATCAGGTAGCAAAAATCATACACCAGAAACTCGCATTAAAACACAAACTCTCTACAGACGACACACAATACTACAAGTACACACCAACAACAATATTAGAAAATGACACGCACAGACTTTACTGGGATAGAACTTTACTTACAGACAAAACAATACATCACAACAGACCAGACATCACCCTCATTGACAAAACGGAAAAAATTATCTACCTTATCGATATAGCAGTGCCCAATACACACAACTTACACAACACACACGTCGAAAAACATAGAAAATACACTGACCTTGCTGTTGAACTGAAAACTCTCCTGAAAATGGAGAAGGTCTTCACGGTACCTATAGTTATCAGTTCGACGGGGGTCATCCCACAAACAATACATAATAGCTTACACATACTAAACTTAAACAGAAATACATATATACAGACACAAAAAGCCGTAATCATAAACACATGTCATATAGTAAGAAAATTCCTAAACATAGCACACGACATTACACCTTTCACACAACATCCACCGAGAATAGCTCTACACAATATAGAACACATATCGCAGCACCCTATATCCGCACAAGAAGAACAAATGGTACATACACAACCTACACAACTGCAGTCACAAGAGTCCAACCACACGGAACAAGACGTTCAACCATCACAATACACACAAAACCTACACACAACAACACAACCCAAAACCAGAAACCGAAAACCGACTTCTGAAGCATCAGAAGAACAAACACAACAACCCGACACAACACAAAAGCAGAAACGCTACAATCTCCGCCCTCGTTAATATAACATACCACCACACCATACTAGACTAGACGAGGAACAATTTAGGAAAGCAGCCGGTACTTGACTTTGGTCCGTACGGTTGTAAGCCCCGGACTAAGTCCGTGATTATTTAAAAAAAAAAAAAAGAAAAATAATAATAATAATAATAATAATAATAATAATAATAATAATAAGAAGAAGAAGAAGAAGAAGAAGAATATCTCTCTCAAGGAGGAGGAAAGAGGTCCAAGTATATGGACCTCTTGTCCGAGCTTAGAAAGCTGTATCCCGGGTATAAAGTTAAGCTTGTAGTCCTGATAGTTGGTGTTTTGGGTGGCATGAAAGCCTCCTATCGAAGGGAAATCGAGTCCATTCCCGTCTGCAGATCTTCTGCCAACTTTTTGATCTGCAGGATGCAGAAAGCAGTGCTGCTCGGGGTCACTCCGCATTGTGCGGGTACTGGATCTAGCGTAATTTCCGCGGCTGCATATCGCCAGGGTTTGCGATGCAGTCGTGTGTATTTAGCTCCACTAGTCTCTAGTATGACGCGGCTCAAAACGTTGCTGAAGTTTGAGATTAGTGGACGCTTGTCAAGACCTGAAAAACCCCATAATAATAATAATAATAATAATATTTATTGACCAAATTACTATTACAAAAATGTTTTTAGTCAGTCAAATATACATAATATTAATAATACAATGTTTACAAAATTTAATCAAAGTTGACATTTTCAAACTCATCAATGACATAGATTGGATTATTTGTTAGTACGTTCTTAAGTTTAAATTTGAATTTGTCTAATGGTAGTGTACAGAGTCCCTCAGGCAAGAGATTATATAATTTAACAGCAAAATAATTTGAGCAATTTCTTGATTTATTGAGACGCAAAAATTTACCGCGGATATTATTTTTACTGTGAGTGTTGTGATCATGTGTCTCACCAAATGTACTGTAATTCGTTAAATTTTTGCGTATAAATAATAAATAATGATAAATAAATAATGAAGGCAAAATTAGGCACATTATTTTGAGTTTCACAAAAAGATCTCGACAATCCACTCTAAAAGGAGCACCGGCAATTATTCTTACAACTTTTCGTTGTAACACAAAAATTCTGTTTGCTGCAGGTGAATGTCCCCAGATTATTAACCCATAGGTTAGGTGGGACTGAAAGAGGGAAAAATAGGCTTTCAGCTCATGCTGCTTTATCAAAAAATGTCTCAAATAAAAGTTGTTAGTTATTGCTTTTATAGAAATTTTTGTTAAACAAATTTTTTCGAAATAATTCTCTGTTGTGAAAATCTTAAAAGCGACATGAGAAAACTCCCATTTCTAGTTTCCGATTTTTACCAAAAATTGATCAACTTGTGCCATTGATGTCAAAAGCTTAAATATGAAGTTTCATAAAAATCCTTCTAGCCGAATTTGCTCTGCACGTGTACACGGACCGACAGACAGACTGACAGACAGATAGATCGAGAGACATCATGCTAAAAATAGTCAAACGTTATGTAGGGACCTCAATTCGTGGAGATCCATCAAAATCTCAAATGTTAAAATCGGTATGATCACAATACCTCCCTTATATATGTTGGCGGTCGGTAAAAAAGGACTTCATGGTACACTAAAAAATGAACTTTTAGTGTCCCTCAATTTTCGTGTTAGATATTAACACTTCTGTTTTGGTTAAATTTAGTATAAAGTTTACAATAACATACTGGTTAAATTATAATGCTAGAGAAAAAAATGTGTTAAGGTAGAGTTAATTTTAACACTGAAAAAGTAATATTTCATAAAAATAACACTATCTGAATAAATGAATATATACACGGTGATTTGGTTAAAAAAAAACTTTTTACTTCTTTTAAACGAAAATTTTAACACTAAAATTTTAATCAGACTGAGTATAAACTTTTACACTTATGATTTTTTGCTGTGTATGATCGAAGCTTTAAAAACTCGCATGGATTATCAATTTTTTGACCAAGCGGCTTTTTGGCAGCAACGACGAAACAATCGTGGAAATAACATTTGTATGCGCGGACGACTGACCGCAAATCATGTAAACATCGACACTCAAGTACGTGTAAATAAACAGGTGACAACGAATTTTGATGAAAATGTAGTAATTTGTGTTCCTTTGTACTATATACTTTTGTGCATTTGTGTACCTTATACCTCGATCTGTTTAAGTGATATACCATTCTGCACTTTAACTACAAAGTCATGAGTGCTCGCAGAAATTTTTTCAAGGGGGGGCAACATATGAAAGCTTTTTTGGAAATATTTAGTAATTTATTAAATAAACTTTCACAAATACAGAACACTGTTTAAATAGAAATTGAATGCGTCTGCGATCATTGGCAAATATGATTTTTGCTATAAAATGTACTCTATTATTAATAATTTGTCCCCTGTGCATATTTAACATACTCAAACCGGATAAACGATCATCTGTCATATTTAACCTCAAAATTGACGTAATAGTAATTGAAATAAATTATTGTTTATAGGTCTGAGCCTAAACCGATTTGCCTTCACACTTTGTTTATGAAGTAAGTTGTCATCAGTTTTCAGTAATTGGTTCCCATTGTGACGTTTTTATCACTTGCATCTGCGTGGAAAATGAGCACATCACATAAACATATATATTATAGAAAAAAAATAAAGTACAATTTCCATCTACGCGCAGTTTTTAGCTGTCATCGTGGAACGGAATTATTGTTTTCCCGGGCCTGAAATTATCGTATTACCGAGACCTGGGCCTTCTCTCGACGCCTCAGATTACCCTTTCCGAAGCCCGAGGTGCTCCAGAGTTGCCGTACTGCAAACTCTAAACGATTAAATGCACATGAATTAAAATTTATATAACATTTGATAGCAAATATAAAATTCACATAATAAAAATAGCTTTAATATAAAATAGACAAATATAAAATAAATAACTAAATTTGAGAACAAAAATACATAAGAATTTGTGCTAAAACACTTAAAAATTGAGATTCTAGGAGTGTAGGAAAATGCCGCTCCCTGCCTTTTAATGCGAGCGCCCATGTGCAAAATAAATAATTTATAGCAAGGAAACTAATAAAACTAACACTAACAAAAAAATAAAAATTAAGCTCTACCAAACTTAAAAGACTTTTTTTTTATTTATTTGGTATTGACAACTATGGCAATTAACTAAGATTCATGTTTTTTTTTAAATTTAATTATACATTTTTAAACCTTAATACTACAAATACAAAGATCCATGCCATTACCGGGATTCGAACCCGAGCCACCCTGGTCTAAAGCCTGGTTTATAATAGATATGCTATGGATACATTAGCATAAAAATTACACTACTCTCTTTGTTCTGTTCGTTACAAACAGATGTTTTGAAGGGTCAAATCCATTGTTCAATACATATATATTATGGGGTTTGTCAGGTCTTGACAAGCGTCCACTAATCTCAAATTTCAGCAACCTTTTGAGCCGCGTCATACTAGAGACTAGTTGAGCTAAATACACGCTAATATTATATTATTATTATTATTATTATATGCATTTATGTTATGGAGTTATTATAAACAAGGCTTAACAGTCAACACGCCAGTATATATTGACCATTATATCATGGTAACCGGCCAAGACGTGTACCTCAAATAATTTTAATCAAAAAACATTATATAAATATAGGGTCGATTCCATAAATTTAAAATACATGCTATAGATAAATACACGCATTTTGAAAATAATTGGTTTTAACTCGCAACAAATTACAAATCAAGTGGGACGATTTAACTAAAATTACATTTAGGTATAAGTTGGATAATTCGTACTGGTGCATAAATCGTATTACCACTAATATTTACATTTCTACGGAATCTAGCTGGCATCTTTAGGCGCCAATTCGAAGCTTACTGTATATGTGAAACAATTTGAAAATATTATTCATCTACGTTCAACGGTCTGTGCACAGTGAAACAAAACAAAATACACTAACATTATAAGCAAAAAATCAGTTATTTCGTAAAGATACTACACAAATATGGTAAATGATATTAATTTTATTTGGATATTGTCACGGGGTGAGGTCAAGAACGGAATCTTTTCTACAACATTTATTATATAATATTAATTTACATCATAATACAATTGTTGATCAAAATCGCTGCTGGTGTTATCCGTTTAGGTGTTAGTCTCGTTCTTGTCCCGGCTTTTCCAGGATTGGTCGAACCACCCCAGGTATCCACACGAGGCGATCACGTAGAGAAACCCTGTAGACAACACTCACATCTCGTCTTGGCGACTTCGACAGCTGGGCTGGTCCTTGGGTAGTGTGATGCGGACTGATAACACTCCTTGGTCACAAGAATAACTACTCCTTGACTCTATTCCCTAAGACCATTTTATAAATGTTAACCAGGACACTGTAACGTCAGGTCCTACCTCAATTGTTTTGGAAACATTATTCATTTGTGTAATTGTTGGCCGCAACTAAAGACCATAATCATCCCAATTGAATAATGTTTAGCAACACATTAGCATGTAGTTCAACACTAATGTTGGCAAAGACGCAACACCCTGCACATTCTTTAATTCCCAAAACCGTAAGTCAGCAACCACGACCTACACCGCCTAAAGGCCGCTCAAGGAATTAGAATACAATTATAACATAGTTGTGACAATATCATAGGAAGTATTATTTATTTGTTGATCATTTCCATCTAAAACTAATGAAAAATAACTTTGTTTAGGTTAATAATGAAATTAATGCGTAAACATAGCTATGTTCTTAATTCGTACAACTGTTTTTAAGGCTATGAGTATTTAGTCTGATTTATGTTATTCTATTTATTTTCATGGTTTGTTGTATTTATGAATTTTATATTGGTTGTGACAAATAAAAATTACTTTTGTAAAACACTTACGTTTTGTATACCTCTTACCTGAAACTTTAAAAATACCTTATTTAAAAGGTAGGTACGATTTGAGATGCCGGTGTTACGATTTAAGCAACAAGTTGCCTTTTTCGCATCGTTTGCAGGCTTCCAAATTTTGACAATTTTAAACTTCCACAAGACCTAGTCAAATGTTTTATAGCAGAATAGATTGCCAAAGGATCAAAAATTCTATTCTACTACATAATATACCTAAATATTTTCTGAACCTTGCATTAGAGCGCAAAATCTGAAAAATGGTACGAATTACCCTACTGCTCAAAATGGCCTCCTGGTTCTTCAATACAAATTTGAGTGTCCCGTTGTAAGGAATTTATTACACGTCTACCAGATGAATTATTAATATAATTATGCATTTTTCTTTTACCTTTTATATAGATCCTTTCCGTCTAGCCCGAAAGCTGACAATGATGTGAATTATTCCACATCGGACGACGAATTAAATGTTAAATCACTGTAACTAAAACAAAAAGACTAAAATTTCAGATTTTGTCCCCTGGCTCATTACAAATATTCCAAAAATGTTTGTAAAAACTTTTGTTAACTGCTGTATCTCTGTTGTTAACACCGCGAAGAATTTCTTTTTTCTTACGGATGAAGTGATATATAGCAAATTGGAAGAAAGTATAATCAATAAAAAAGGCAATAAATTACATATAGGTACTTGATAAAAAAAGATAATGAATGTGTCTGAAAGTTTGCAGTAAATGAGGCGAAAACAATACAAATCAACGTTAACAGTAACTATAAATAAATAAAGCAAAATCGATAAACAAGTTGACAACATAAAATTAAAAATAAAATATTAAATTATCGGATGAAACATTAAATGGGGATATAGTCATAACAGTAGAAATATTTTATGAAAATGTTGAAAATTTTATTTCGGTTACGTATTATTTAGGGATATTTAATTTTATTATATTTGATGACTAAAAATTATTTCATATTCATTTTACTGAACTGTACTGCAACTACTGTTGCGAAAATTAAATTTCTGCCCAGAAACTGTACCGGTTTTGCTGAATCATCCGAGAAAAGGTGTTATTCACACTTTATGTTCTACAAACAGTCTAACTTTAGATCCAGACCTATTTCGCCATTCTGTCATCTTACGCCTTTTATGATACTCTAATTTGATACAGTGTTTTGTTATTTTCATTCTTGATTATCCACTTTTAGAAGAAATCAAGATACATGTTTTCAGAAAGGTGACAGTTCCAATCCTAATATACAGATGCGAATCGTGGACGATGATAGAAAAATTACGTAGCAAAGTAAGAGCTACAAAAAGGAGTTTTATATGGAAGATAGCAGGTAAATGTGATGTGGAATAGTCGTGTCCGTAGATAAATATTAAAGAAGGAGGTTGTACGGGTTGCGGACAGCAATGAAAACCAATCAAATCAGCTGACAAGTTTTGAGTAAGATTTATTCTTCATCGGAGCTAAAATAGGATATATAGTATAAGTGTATATAATAGTAGAATGTAGTGTAACAGTAATAGATTATAATTATAAAAGTATGAATGAAAGTATAATGTAAAAACAAAAATAAATAAATAAATAAAATAATATAAAAAAAGTATATGAATATGAAATTAAAAAAAGAAATAAGTAAACATGAATAAAAAATAAATAAAATAAAATAAAATATATGCGTACCTGATAAGAACATTAAAATTCAACATGCTCTCTCTCACATCTATCTATGAATTTTAATGTTCTTATCAGGTACGCATATATTTTATTTATTTATTTATTTTTATTTTTACATTATACTTTCATTCATACTTTTATAATTATAATCTATTACTGTTACACTACAGTCTACGGTTGTATATAACTTAATATAACTTATACTATATGTCCCATTGTAGCTCCGATGAAGAATAAATCTTATTCGAAACTTGTCAGCTGATTTGATTGGTTTTCATTGCTGTCCGCAATCCGTACAACTTCCTTCTTTAATAGCAGGTAAAGCGAAATATAAAGGTGAGTAATCCTAAATACAGTTCATAGAGAAAATCTTGAAACAATTGTCTTGGAGCATTTAGTAGAAAAAGGCAGTTGAGGTGGTATGGACATATGTACAGAATAAACCATAAAAGAAAGGTGAAGAACCATAAAAAAAAGGTTTTTCAAGCAAGGACACGTAAAGGAATATTCAACGGAATATCTTGGAGAGCATGGAAAAATGGAATCCAAGGCGCGGCAACAAGAAGAGGGGTGAAATTGGAATAAACAAGGACTAAGCCACAAGATAGAAAGAAGTGGCAAGAAATATGCAGAATGCTCCCGAAAGAGTAATACACAAACGCCAACAGCCTAATGCCAGAAAGTGGTAAAAAGGCTTTAAGATTATAGTTCGTTTAGAAATGACCTGAAGTTGTAAAACTTATTTTGTTAAAAAGTAATCGTTAGTTTTCATAGAACCATTACTGGAACTGCCTTTAGGTGGTTGGTTCTCAAATTTCTGAATGCTATCCACAGTATCAGAATGACGTCCCTTGAGGTGGAGAGTTAGAGGGTTGTGGAACCAAAGAAACCTCTTTTGTCACCAAAAACTCGGTTACAAAAAGTTCCGTATGACAAGGAGAGTTGTCATGTTGCAGCATCCAACAGTTAGCAATCTTTGTTCGGCCACCTATGACTCCTTACCCAGAGGCGAATTAAGCTGTGGGCGGACTGGGCGGCCACCCGGGGCCCACGAAGCCAGGGATCCTACCGAAGCCTATATATAAATATGTCCATTCTATTTAAAATAAAAGAGGGCCCATTTTAATTTTACCGCCCAGGGCCTCCATTCAACTTAAATCGCCATTGTCTTTACCTAACTCTTTCACTGACTTCTCTTTGTTAAACGTCGATCGAATTGAAATAGGAACCACACTTTTGTTACATTTCCATTAGTTTTTGCATTTGGAGGTTTTTCAGAAGGAGGTTTACTTTCCACTGACGCACGCTAACCCAAAAATGTTTGGTGCTATTTAAAAACTTGTGTACTAGATAGAACTTGATCTCCCTAAGCGCGTTTCAATTTACTGAAAGTCTCTGTTTTTGTTTCTTCAATTTTTAGACAAAATTTGACTACACAGCGATGCTCAATATTTCATTGTTTCATTTTTGTGACGCACCACCAAAGCATTCACTGCTGAACTTCGCTAGTATTAACGCCACTGAGTTGAAACTTGTACTGAACATAGAGGGAAGGTTACCCGAAGAACTGGAAAGAAGTAGTAATAATACCGATTTATAAAAAAAGGAAACAACACCATCCTTGTTTCCTTTTTTTATAAATCGGTCTTTTCCACGCAACTATCGAGAAATGACTCTGATGAGTACGGCGTACAAGATGTATGCAACAGTACTCAATGAGAGATTAGTGGAAGAAATAGAAAGTAAAGGAATACTAGAGGAGACACAGTATGGATTTAGGGAGGGAAGAGGTGCGATCGATAACATATACACAATAAACCACATAATCGCGGAAAAAATTAAGAAGAAAAGAGGTAAGGTGCATATGGCATTTATTGACCGGAAGGCCGCTTTCGATAAGCTGAATAGGAAAGAATTGTGGGAAGCAATGGAAAGAAGGGGTGTAAGTGAAGAGATGATAAAAAGGATAAAAGAAATATACCGAGAGACGAAGTGTACAGTGAAAGTGGGATAAGAATATTCTGGGTGAGTAAGGGGGTGAGGCAAGGATGTCTGTTAAGTCCAACACTGTTCAACCTATACGTGCCTTATTTGGAAGAAACAATGAAAAAGGAGCAAGACGGAGGAGTGGTGGTGGGAAGGAGACAGCTATGGACACTAGAGTAAAGAAAGTAGAGGTAAACAGAGACAAAACGGAGGTGATGTTTTTCGGAAAAGGGGAGGAAGAAGAAATAAAATAAGATGGGAATGATCTGGAAGAAAAATCGAAAAAGTGAAGAGTATAAAGCAGGGCTTCGAATCGGAACTGAACGGAGAACCGAAAAACGAAAAAAATAAACGTTATTTTAATAGGAACGAAAACCGGAGCTGAACCGAAAAAAAAATATCAGTTTATTTTAGTTCACATAATGTTTATAGGAGTGAATATAAAATACATTTTATTTAAGATTATTTTTTAAACTGATGAGCAGAAAAAAATAGTAATTTTTTTAACTGATAAGTAAAGAAAATGCGCTTCAATTATTTAGGGGGGGGGGTGAACGTCCATAAACCGCTCCTGGCCCCCCCGGCCTTGTTATGATTATTACAAAATGAGGAATTAAATGTTCTTCTAAATTATAGTAGAAAATAAATGTCTAATACAAATAAAGGCATTTAAAAATTTTTCACTCAGAACTGAACCGAATACGAAAACCGGAACCGATCTGATACCTATATCTTTTAATTGAACCGGAACAAAAACCGAAACGAAAAAAATAACGGTTCGAAGCCCTGGTATAAAGTACCTGGGCTACGTGCTAACGAGAAACAACAGGGCAGAGTGAAACGTTGGGGAAAGAGTGAAAAAATAAAGGTTGGTTATGGGAAAGCTATGGAGTATAGGAGAGAGGATGTTTAATGATGCTATCAAGAAAAGATTCGATGCAACAGTGAAGATCCTTATGTACGGAGTGGAGCTTTAAGGATGGAAGAAATGGGACATGAAGGAAAGGGTACAAGGCGGGTATATGACATGGACATTGAGGGTAGCCAGAACGACACCAGAATATATTGTGAGAGAGGAAATGAAGAGTTGGTGCCGGAGCGAAGGCAGTGAAATATGAGAAGAAAGTCAGAAGGGAAGATAACAGGAAAATAATAAGGGAATGCTGGGAAGAAATAATGAAGGAAGAACAAAAAGGCAAATATTTGGCATGGGGAGAGACAGAAAAAGAGTACTTTTTGAGGTGTGGAATGGACATAAGAGAAGCCGAGAGAAAGAGAAACAGAAGAGCAAAATATAGTAGAAGAATTGAGAAGGGGGGATAAGGGGTACAGGATTAGGAAATAACAGACAGAATAGACAAATCGAGACACTTGAAAAGGAAAAGAGGAAGATCAGGAGGTAGAGTCATGAAGATAGCGAGGTTAAGATGCGGTAACGAAGATAGGAGTAATAGGTACTGGGCAAAGCCATAGGTCAAGCTCTGTAGAAGGTGTAAGAAAGAAGAGGAAACCTTGGTACATTTAGCGAAGAGATGCAGAGAGATGGCAGTCTGGGAGGAAGAGACAAAGGAACTGATGTGTGAGGAAGGCAAGGAAAAAAGATGGGCGAGACAACTGGAGGCAAGAAGGAAGGAGATCGGAGAGGGAAGCCGGTATGAGAATAGGAAGAAAGAGATGGGTACAGTAGGAAGAACAAATAAAATATTTTACTGTGAGATTAAAAATATTGTAAAATTATCAAATGTCAAATATTGTACGTTATTTTATTTTTAATTTATTTTTTAATGATTCATACCCTAAACGCCGCAATGCCTAGGGAAATGAAGAATAAAGAAGAACATAGGGGGAGTGCTGCACGTCTAGACCGGTATAGTTTCATCCCCACATTGTTCCGAAGCCACGATATCAGTCTTATAATTTTTTACACACCTCGTATATAAATAACTATACAGTTTTATCATTTTATTTTTAGAAGGAACTATTATCGATTGTAGGAGTGGTACACAAGTTTAGAGTTTACCAACTTAGAGAAGATAAATAGGTACTTAATTATTTATTAGTTTTATTTTACTACAATATGTTTAAGTTTCTTGTAAGTTATGTATAATTAGTTTTCAACAACTAAAACAGAAATTAATTATAATTAACATGAATTTTCCGCATAATTTTAGTTTTTCGCTATATTATACGAAGTAAATATTCTTAGGTTGGTACGAGTTACATATTCGAATGTTTATATTAGATTATCTAGAATCTATCTTTGTAATTTATGTTGGTATCTTGTGAGTGCAAATTCAAATAAAATTAAACTAACTAAATACGTAGTAAAAGTTGGAATAATTTGTTGTTACAAAGTTAAGGTGAAGAATTTAACGAAGTGCGAAATAAACAATAATAACATTTCATCTTTTTGTTTGTTTTGTTTATTTTACTTGTTTATATATCTTATATTTTGTAATTGTTGGAAAAAGATGAACCCTTTATTTGACAATGTTTTGCTTTAATAAAATTCCCTGTTTTATTTTACGGATTTAATAAATTGGAAACCGGCAGAGAATATTTAAACAGTATTCAAATTATGAAACTGGTTTAATAAATCGGTTAAAATCGTACTAACAAATATTGACCATCTGTTATAAATTCAGTAAACCTAGAAACGCCTAGCTAATATCTTATCACACCTAAATTTGAACAAAAAGTGAAAGTGAAATTTTATCGCAATTTTTGCATTTGGGTTTTCTAAACCCTGGCAATTTTTAAGATGAATTCAGGTCAAGTCGAAGAACAGCCTGTCTGTGCAAAATTTGTTTCAAACTTAGAAAGATCACAATAGAAACACTTGAAACAGCTGAAACAGCAGAAGATTTCTAAGTCGAACTGCGTGTTCAGAATGGTTCGGGCGTTTTAAAAATGGTGGAAATTCAGCCAAAAATGATGAGAGATGGGGTAAGTTTTATATTTATAGAACATACGAAGAAGCTATCCAGGTTCTAGAATTAATCCTTATCAGTGGCGGCTCGTGGACACCTCTAATGGAGGTGCTGCAATCAATAGTATAATTGAGATTTTCTTTCGGGAAAGAAAATCATTATTAAGATGGACATAAAAAATTTAATCTACATTCCTAATATGGCATTTGTTATATATTTATCTTCTGTTTTTGAAATTCACTAAAATAATTTAAAAGAATTTAAATTATATTATTTATTGCATGCAAACAACACCATACAAAAAAAATTAAATATTAAAAATCAAAAATACGTGTCAAACGTCCACATCTCTTCATTGCAAACGTTTGCAGCTCTAAGATTAGGTATCCTGTCGTTACTCCAACTCAGTGTGAATGGCCGCGTTACAATAGAAATTTCTGCTGCCAATACGTGCAGCATATTAAGTTATTTTATATTATAAGTTGTATGGCATTTCCAAAAGGAATTGGCCACTCTCACTTGTTGATTCCAATAATGACTGAGAGTATAACCATTATACCTGCTGAGTTTATGGTTCTGCTAACAATAGTTGCCCGGACCGTAATAATTATTTTAAATAAACGTGTATTCTTTAATGCGATTTAGAATGAACTATGACATTCCTTCACATTTTTTTAGGCTTAGGACTGGGTGTTTTTAAAACACATTTAGAGGAATTGTCCAATAAACCTTTCTTGCGAATATCATGCGTCTCATATTATGTTTCATCTAAATACACAATGAGTCTGTCTTCTTCTCTGTATTTGTGTAATTGGTCCAAATACTGAGATCTCGCCCTTACTAATCTATCTGATTCCATAATATGTAAACCTTTATTTAACGTTCTATATCTAAATCCTAGCAACTTCAAATAATTATACATATGGGTTACTTTTTATGGAAATTCTATTCCGTCTTCTAATAATCATCAAGCATCTTTTAATAAAAACGTTGGATTTTTATTTTTATTTTATTTATTATTTTTTTAGACGTAAAACGATATATTTTCTTGAAAACTTGTCAATCAGGTCGTTTTCGCTGCTGATTTTGCCACAAGCAATGATACGTTGAATTGTTTTGTATGGAACAAGTTTATTCCGCAGTTCTAAGCATAGGTTTGTCATTACCTTCCGAAACTAACTTTTTATAAACGTTCAGTATTACAACTTTGCAATCTTCTGACAAATGACATTTTCCTTTAGTAGCCATATCCACATTTTCGCATTTCACGTCAACGTCCACATTTTCGTACTCCAAATCACCTTGCACAGATTCACTATTTTCTCTACAGAAATTTGGAATTTCTTCAAAATCAAATGGTCACCAAAGAGTCATGTTGTTAATGTATGCATGCTATGAACATTGAAAATTAACTAACAAACATGTATTATACATTATGAAACAGGAGGTTGTACGGGTTGCGGACAGCAATGAAATTAGTTTCCATTAGTATCTACGGACACGACTACTCCACATTCATTATACATTATGTGTATAATAACCCCTAAAATTTAGAAACAATAGGGTTATAAATTTGGAAAATATCCTTAATGGTTTTTAAGAAACTTCAGTTGAACTAGTTAAGTTAATAATTTATTGAACTAGTTACTAATATACATAATACTATATTGAACTAGTTAAGTATTAATCTATTCAATTTAAATTTAAAATTCCCTTAATACCTCTTACGTTCTGTTTACAGCAACGTGTCTTAGGATTACTGCCATAAACCCATTACCACATTTTTAACCTTCTCAACAAGAGAGGCTATTTCATTTTGGAAATACTATACACCAGCGTTTCTCAACCTTTTCTAGCATGGGACCACCCAAAATTATTTAAATATTGTCTGCGGCCCCCCTATATATACATATACAGGATGAACCGTGGCGTCAGCGTTTTTATTGTGTCTGTGCAGTATTTTTAACGCTTATAACCCGATTATATATTTGTAGAAATACTCAAAAAAAACTTAGAAATAAAAGCAAGCTCGAGACAAAACCACTTGTAAACAACGCAATGAAAAAATGTGATTTTTAAAAGTTCAGTTCTTTTCATTAACAGATGGCATAAATAAATATTTACATCAGTAAGTTTTTTAAAATGATATTAGCAAGACGGCACAGTAAAAAAGGCGATGTGTGAGCTAATTGGGAAAAATGTTTGATGACCAAAGCTTATCCAAAGAATTGAATGGTAGTACCTATTGAAATTCTCCGAAATTAACCTGAAGTACAGGATATCAAGGATAATTTTTTAAATGGGAACGTATATCAACTTTCGATAGAACTTTTTAAAAGAAACAATTTTTTAAATATCTTTTATGGTTGACGAAAAATTATATTCCCTATAATGACTTGAAAGTAAAGTATTTTTATTTACAAGTGTTCAAAGTTCTTTCCATTTTGATTTAAACGCTTTCGCTTCTTTACTCTTGAGTTATCTGTAGCTCGGCACATAATAAATAGTAATTATGTTGCACTTTCAAGTCGTGCCCATTTGAAACAACAACTTAGAAATACTTCAAGTACCTTCAACGTGAACTGTTATCACAGAAACGCATTAGCCGACAAATACACTTAATTTGACATGGATATTATTTAAATTAGTAACTTTTAGTTTTTTTTTAGAAATTCGACTTTATTCATCAACATACTCTCCTTCAAGAGTGCTAAATTCATCCCAACGCTCCTCTAACTATTCGAAAAAAAAATAAATAAATAAATTCAGTATACCAATCAGTAATAGTTGATTTGCCTGGTGCAGAGTCTCTATAACGCTTATCAAGCCACTGTTTGGCTTCAACAGTATTTTTTTCCCATCAAAAGACAATGTTTAATCAACACATGAAATTCTTTTTTATCCTTTCTTTTGAAAATTGGAGTCAAAACTGGAGTCACTAAATCCACTGTAACCTCTAAACTAATTGTCCGAATGTCATGAAATTTTTACAGGTTTCGTTTGAAGGTTGGTGCTATCCAGAAATCATATGGGTTTGTCAACAGTGTTGCCATATATATGTCAGACCGGAGACTTATTGAGTGAAGTGTTATTTTTATGAATATAAATGTAATATATTTATGTATTGAGCACATTTGAGGAAAATTGAGTGCATTCTATTATATTTTCATGCTTCGATCTTATATGACATCGCGGCCCCCCGACTAAGCGTTCACGACCCCCCAGTGGGCCGCGGCCCCTCGGTTGAGTAACGCTGCTATACACGAACTATTTGTTTTACGCACGACAAAAATGACGCTTTCTAATAAAAAATTAAGTAAACTTAGAGAAAAATAAAGAGACAGAGAGAAATAGCGAGAGAAAGAGAGAGAGAGATAGAGCGAAAAATTATACGCCAGTAATGTCTAAATGTACCAGCCGGCACTGAACCGTACCAATCGACGATTGAATGTTAGAGAGGTTGCAGCAGAAACAGATACAGCATGCGGGTCTTATCAAACCATTTTGAATAATGCCGACAATATCGACAATGCACCAGCTCACATTTTTCTTGTGATTCGTAGTTTTTACCTGACAACAAATTTATTCTTTCTTTCCGTAACCACCAGGGCCATTGAGAGAAATTTTTGAGCTTGTAACCAGCCTTTGACCAGAACCCCTTTCCTAAATAACTATTTACGAATAAAGGGCCGAAAGAAACAGTTTACACCAATGGATAAAGTTTGAGTTCATGAGTTTATTCATCTAATGTTGTAAACTCTCTTTCGACCTGAGGTACGTACAACGTTTTACGCACAGCCGTGTCCAAATGCTCTGAAATGGTTAAGAAAAACTATTAGGTGACATGTAGCGACAACAAAGCGTTGGTAACCAGGTGTTCATTTGTAATTTTTTTTTTTCCTTTCGTTTTTTAACTTTAGCAGCTTTGGCTATTAGCCAAGAATAAATGAAGAGATTAAGAGTTTTTAAAATTACGTATATAATTTGATATTTTCTGATTAAATATAGTTAAAAATAATTTCATAAATATCGAGAGAGTTAGTAGCAAGAAGCGTCTGAATATTGGTAGGTAAGGATAAAAAAAAAATAAATCGAAACACCGAAATGTCAAAAAGTCATCGAGACGAACCCAGAAAAAGTATTAGCAGTAAAATTATTAGATGTAGCTCTATTTGATTTGATTTCCCGTATTTGACGTCCCCATTTCAATATTACTTTCTTTGCTAGTTATTATGACTATTAAGCGTTTTTTTTTTTTTTTTTTTGTATTCTACTGGGCGTAAATTGTAGTTTTGGTCACGGTCAACTAAGATGCAAACAAACAGTTTTTACACAGTTGCTCGTAAATTAACGAATCTTATAAAGAAGTAATGAGAATGGGGTGAATTCGAAAAGATTAATGGTAAATTTTTAATATTGATATAAATGGAATAAATATAGTAAAAATAATACTGCTCCGAAAACACGGCTTCGGACTCAACGTGAGCACATTCGCTACACAGAAATAGAGGCAGCTGACTATAAAGGTTAATTTGGTTTTTTTATCTACGAGGTGTGTAAATTAAGTAATCGGACTGGCAACATAGCGTTTGATCTGGCAACATTTAGGACGCGGGACTTAGAGGGGCGGCAGGTGAACATGTGATACTCCTTCAGATACTCCGTAGCGATTTTTTTTTTGTGAAACTATTTTTTGTAGTGCGTACTAAAAATGAGTGACATTCAATTCCAGCAACGGTGTGGTACCAGGTTTTGTTTCAGGCTTGGGCATAATGCAACGGAAACTTTTGCAAAACTTCAGTAGGCCTACGGAGACAGTGTTTTGTCAAGGATCCAGGTTTTATGGTGTTTAAGGCATTTTCAGAAGGAAGAGAGTTGATTGAAGATGAATCACGCAGCGGAAGGCCTTCATCTTCAAGAACCGATGAAAATGTCGATAGAATCCAGGATCTTGTGCATACAGATCGTCGGTTGACAGTCAAAATGATCGGGGAAAGTTGAATTCGACTCACACTACCGTTCATCAGATTTTGACCAATGAGTTGTATATGAAAAAAATCTGTGCAAAAATGGTTTCAAAATACCTTTCACAGGACCAAAAGGACATCAGGAGGCAAAGGTACCTTGACTTTTTCAATAAACTTGTAATAAAAAAAAAAAAATCAAAACAAAAATATATCAATAAAGGAGATTTTGGCCAGTAAAAACATTCCTGTGGCTCCTTAGCCTCTTTATTCGCCTAACTTGAGTCCTTGTGACATGTTCCTCTTCCCAAGATTGAAAAATCACCTCAAAGGACGTCATTTTGGGACACTCGGAAACATTCAAACGTCCGTAACAGACTAGCTGAAAGTTATTCCAGTATCCGAGTTCCAGCACTGCTATGAGGATTGGAAGAACCGTCTCCAGCACTGTGTGGCTTTCCAAAGAAGTTATTTTGAGGGAGACAATATTGAATTGTAATTCTATTCGAATAATAAAAAAAAAAAAATTAAATCAGTCTGATTACTTAATTTACACACCTCGAATGTAAAAATTATTACTAATCAAACGGACTGGGTCCATATCTGGCATAGCACCATGTGACCCTTTTTGTTTCCAAAACTGAGTACATTAAAGGGTTGCCGTTAAATTCGAATTTGATCTAAATCACGTCTCACGATTTTAGTAAAGTATATATTTTTTAATATCTTGATCTGTAAGTTTAAACATGTTAAAATCTTTTAAGATCTTGTGTTTTATGTTAAATATTCTTTTACTAAAATCCGAAATACAGGAGAAAATCTTATAATCTCAATTAAAATTTATCAAGCTGACAATATATACCGGAAGTAATCCGTACTATAAAGGTACATTCTAAGGCGCTTTTCTTAGAGCTCATTAACTAGAATAGATGTAACGATCTTAATAATCTGTTTACAAGTGTTGTAATTACAAATATAGCAGCATTTAGAACACCGCATCTCGCTATTATTAAAAGATGTTCGCCTGCAAAAATGAGATACCCAGACGTGTACGTAAAATATTCATTGAATACCTGCTCTGAATGGGAAATTCTATTTTAAATATGCACAGGATTATTTTCAGATGTAAATACGTAAATAAGGTGTTTATATATACAAATGATGAGACGTAAACCCCACCGTACTATACTAAAAGTACTGAATTCGAAACCTAGTCCAGGCAAGAAATTTTTTTGAATTATTTGTGTTGTCTTCTTCGTATTTTACGAGAGTTACCTTTTATGTTTTTACAAACGACCAGTAAATGGCAATACTGAGATGTGTCATTACTATATTCGTAAAATTTGACATTTGTTATTGTGAAATCAGTGGTGATTTGTTATTGTGATTTTAGTAAAGGCCTAACTCAAAAACAATTAATAGATTCGCTTTGTTCAACTTTGGGTAATGAAGTACCATCAGAAAAAAATGTTTACAATTGGCTTGCAGAATTTCGTCGTGGTCGTGCGTCCATCAGTAATGACTCTCGTGAAGGTCGATCAAAATCGGTTGTGATTCAAAATGATTGAAGTGCGCTAAATGATTGAAGAAGATCGGCATGTGACTTACCATGAGATAGAAGCATCTTTTGCCATATCGCAGGTTGCAGTATATTCGATTTTGCATGAACATTTAGCTGTGAAAAAGACCTATTTCCGATGGATTCCGCATAATTTGACCGAAGCTCAAAAAAAGGCTAGTGTTGATTGGTGTAAGGAAATGCTAAAAAAATTCAACCCAGGCACTGTAAAATCCGTATACAACATCGTTACAGTTGATTTTTTCATATGAACTTGAAACTAAGCAACAATCCACTGTTTGGATCTTCCAAGATGAACCGAAACCCACAAAAGTTATTCGTTCACGAAGCACTCCCAAGAAATTGATTGCTTGTTTCTTCGGTTGTACTGGCCATGTCGCAACCATTCCTTTAGAAGATCGGAGAATAGTTAATACGGAACGGTATAAAACAATTTGTGCCAAAAGTCATTGACAAAATCAGAAAAAACAACCAAAAACGTCGCACCATTCATAATGACAATGCAAGCTCCCACAAAGCACGTCAAACAATTGTTTATTTGAAGGAGAAAAACATATTCCGTATTCACCTGATTTATCCCCTAACAGTTATTTTTTTTTTTTGATCCCCAAACTCAAACAAAAAATGCGTGGACTGCGATTTTCATCACCTCAAGAAGCTGTTGAAGCCTTAGAAAACCATGTTTTTTGAGATACCAACTTCAGAGTGGAAAAAATGTTTCGAGAATTGTTTTGAACGCATGCAAAAGTATTTAAATCTTAAAGGCAAATACTTTGAAAAGCAACACAATTTGTTCAAAAAAAATTTTTTCTTTCTTAGTTCTTAAGACAATTATTATAGTGGAAGTAAATTTTAAAGGTAATTTAGATTTTTGAATAAATCTTAAAAGCGAATATTTTGAAAACCAATAAAACAGTTTGTTCCAAAAAAAATTTTCTTTTTTAGTTTTCGTAAAAAGGTAGCCCTCGTACTTCACAAAGGAGCATAGGGTGACAAAAGATGTTTCCAGAGCTAAAGTTTGTTAGATGGCAGGTTCGCTAAGTCTGCGCATCTTAACTATAGCACATAGCATAGATAAAACAAATCATATTATTAAGTAAAAACAACACATTGATATCTTAAGCATAAATGTAAGTGACACATAAACTTCGGAAAGTAATAAAAGCCAGGGATCGATCTAAGGGCCCATTTTGTACATTTTGTTTAGTAAATACATTTCAAGAATTAAAAATTCCGACATAGCACTGTACCCACTGACCTTGAAGGCTATTTCGGCAGACTTTGACCTTGCCCTTTTCAACACAGTTATTATATTTTTGCTAGCTTTTATAGTTTTGAAATTATTGAAGGCAGTCTGGTGTACACTTTTTTGGAGAACACCGAGATTTCTACCGAGGGTGCCCAGTACTGGAACGAAACGATAGACATATTATATTATAAAATTAGTGATAGAGTACTTTCCAAAATGCACTTTGAGACTGCAAAAAAAAGGTCATTTGATCTATCCA